>ML404402.1:7250-31367 GCA_005239525.1 Nicotiana knightiana | reverse complement strand
ATATATATATATATATATACACACACACACACATCTGTATTTTATCTTCTTTTATTCAATTAAAAAAAAAGGGTTAAAAAATTTTTTAAATAAAAAACGAAAAAAAAAAGAATTAAAATAAAAACCACCCAAACTTCCCACTCCCTCACATTTATTCCCCCACCATCCCTAACTTCCAACTTCAAAACCCATGTTCCCCACTCCAAATGCAACCAAAAACAAAACTACTAAAATTTCTTTATAAAAAAGGAGAAAAAACAAAGAAAGAGAGAAGAAAAAAAAGAAAGAAAAATAAAATGCCCAAACCCAGTTGAGTACGTTTGAGGTTCATCGAGTTCCGACGAGTTTTGAAGTCGAAGTTTTGTTACAGTTTTTGTTTCTGAAGATTCGAAAGTTGTTGCCTTGTATCAGTTTCGACTTTTTATATTTAAAAGGAAAAATTTCTTTGCCGCCTTAGAGCTCATTTCCAGCGAGGTCTGTGTTTAGTCGCGAAGTTGCCGATTTGAGTTTCCGTCTGTGGTTCCCGTTCGATTTGCACCTGTTATTTTTTTTTTACGAGTTTGCTGGCTGGTTTATCTCGCCGGCCTTCTTTGCACGTTCAAACACAGAATCTAGTTGGAAGAAATTGAGGTTCAATCCCTTATCCTTCTCTTATTTATTATTGTGTTAATGGTAGTGATAAGAATGATATTAGCCTTTGATTTAATTATGTTTGTTTATTGTCTAAGATTTGTGAATCAGTGCTACTTTGTGTAAAATATGAGTAACTATCAAGTGATACTGTATAAAAGTCCGCCACTTATTGTTTGTCTGTAAAAAAAAAATATTTTTTATTTAGAATATTTTATAAACTTTTTTTTTATTGATGTAATGAGTTATAGTCATATAAATATTTATAAAGTTTGTCTTTTTTGTTAAATTTCATCACCTGCCAAATTGCAGTACATAAAATGCGACGAAAGCAGTTAGCAAAGGGACAAAAGCTGTCAGCAAACCTCACATATTTTCATTTGACTAACGTAGCTCAAACTTGAAGTAGCAAAGAGGAGAATTTTAAATTATAAATCAAAGTTTAGGGGTAAATTTGGACATCTTTTCTGAAATATTTTGGTACGTGAAATTAATGTTCTCCTTTATCAATTTAGAAATTATAAGTGTCCGAATAAACAATAAGCAATTGTTTGGTCTAGTGTTGTTAAAGTTAATTGGAATATACTAGCATCCCATGGATATGATTATTAATATATCATGTTTTATTTAGCTTTCTTTTATTTATTTTATTTTTCTAACCCGCTAGTAGCATGCTCAGGATGGCCACACTTGGGTAGGCAAACCTTAGGAATTTAAAATATTCAATTGAATGCTCGTAAAAATGCTTTTAGGCGCGGTTTAAATTATTGTGTACACGTTCGCGTGACATAATTACCATTTTCATAATTAAATCGAAGTATGCGTTCGTGCAACTTCGGTCAAACAATCTTATTGATGAAGCGTGATAAATTGTGTACACGTATGCGTGACATGATGTAAGCGCTGATTTTCAAATAAATTCAAGGTACGCTTTCGCGCGACTTTGACCGAACTTTTTCTTAAATAACCTAAGTGTTGTGAATTGTGTATACGTACGCGTGACATGATTCTTGACACGCCAAACTAAAAGAGTGTACGTACGTGTAACTCGTATTAAGATAATTCTTTAAATACAAGAAGTCGAGTAATTAGAAGAGGTAAAAGGTAAATACANTGAGTAATTAAACAATTTAAGCCAAGTTTAATCATTAAGCGACCGTGCTAGAACCACGGAATTCGGGAGTGCCTAACACCTTCTCCCGGGTTAACAGAATTCCTTACCCGGATTTCTGGTTCGCAGACAATTTAAACAGAGTCAAATTTCCTCAATTTGGGATTTAAACTGGTGACTTGGGACACCATATAATTATACCAAGTGGCGACTCTAAATAAATAAATAATCCCATTTTTGATTATGTCACTTAAAGTGAAAAAACTCCCTTATTACCTTTACCGGTAAAAAAGGAGGTGTGACAGCTCTGGCGACTCTAGGCAAAATTTACCCTTCCTTTTGGTGAATTGTTCACTTGATCAGGTACTTCTCAAGCAAGGTCGAGGGGATGTCTTTTATCCTCGACCATCTGATCAGGATATACAACCCTCGTCTCTATCGAGGTGGCCTGATAAAGTTGCAACGTCAATCCTCAAAGTCTTTCTTCTCCAGCATCGACGAAGATAAAGACCGAGGGTGGATGGGCCGCTTTGTTCGAGTCAGGACCTCCGGCCTGATTTTCGCTGAAAAGATGTTGTTCCCAGAGGAGTGGAATATGAAGCGTAAGTACAGACTTATCGAGTGTGTTTCATTATTTTGATGTTCCCGTCTTCTTTTGAACTAACCCCTTTTTAATGATGCAGCCGTCGCTTGGTATCCAGGTGCAGTTGCTGACCTCCCGGGCTGGGTTCGGCAACTGGCTTCCACTTCCTCATACGTCGAGCGTGTCTGGTGCGAATTGGCCAAAGGCCGATAGGAGGCCAAAAGCCACGATGACACTGTATCTAAATCTCTTAGCGAAATACTCTTTAGCAGAATACTTAATTTTTTATTTGTGTAGGCCTCGGAGACACTGTTTCGATGAGGCCGCCCCCAACTGGTGAGGAAGAAACCCCAAAACTCTCCAAAGACAAGAAAAGAAAGAAGGGGTCACCGGCGAACTCTCCGAAGCCAAAGAAAACCAAGGTTCAAAAGTCTAAGGTCGACATGGTGGCCTTAACTTCGAAAACTGCCGAATGTCTTCGTGCTGAGGACGAAAAGAGAGACGATGCTGAGGCGAAGATGATGACCGCCTGTTAGTGATTCGGAGAAGAGGAAGCACCGATGCTTCAAAGGATGATGAACCGAGAGCTGCTGAAGTGGTTCAGTATCATGCTGAGGAGATCTCCGAGGGGATCTCGAGCAAAGTCCTCGAGCTGACCAGTGACAAGAAGGTGCCTTATACCGTAGGGCACTTGATCGATGAACTCGGAGAGCCCAACCCTGAGGTTCTTCAAAGGCGGGAGAACACCACGATTGAACCATTCGGGGGTGATTGATGTGGACGACTCTCCGCCATGCCCGTTGTTCTCTTGCGGGGAAAATACGGGATGCCCAAGATATGAAGACTCCCGATGTGGGAAGATCCCACAGGGAGAACGATATCTTCGGAGAATCCCTTGCTGGGATCGAAGAGGGCCCCGACCTTGACGCCTTGTTCATCTTCGAAGAGGCTGAGAAGTTTCGAAAGCAGGTAAACTCTGCCTTAAAAATTATAGTTGGAATTTGATTTTTGCCTTTCTGACTCTCTTTCTTTGTGTTAAGGCCATGGTGCTCTATGAATGAGCTTTTTATAAGTCTTGGGCTGAGCTTTCCAGTTGTGAAGATGAGCTGAGGAAGCTCATGTCAGAGATGGACGTACTTAAGGCTCTCTATGCCAAAAGAAAGGGGGAACTCAACGATCTTCGAGCAAGTTCGGAGAGGGCTTCCCAAGAGCGGGTTGATCACGTCGAACAAGTAATATAGCCTTTGTGGGCTTACTTTTTATCTACTTGCTTTGGTGCCTGATGTTTTTATTTTGCAGCTTCATCAGAAGGCCGACCTGGTGGAGCAACTTCGGGAGGATATTAAGAACAAAGAAGTTAAAACCCTCGGGTGCAAGCAAAATATGGACCGTCTGGCCTCCGAGAAGGACACTCTTCGGGAAACACTGGCTTCGGTCGAGCACAAGCTTCAGAGTGCAAAAGAGGAGAGCCGTAAGTTTAAGGAGCTTCACACTGAGACGACCGCTGAATTCTAAGGTCAAGTCTGAAGTTGATGCATTCGTGTCCTCATATCGAACCGATGTTGCTGCTGCTAATGCTCGGGATCGGAAGATCTCTGCTGCGGCCGAGTTCAATTTAAGATGTGCCATCAATCACGCTAAGCTGGAGTCTCGAAGGCACACTCTCGAGGAGGTGCATGCTAAAGGCTTTGACCTTTCCGCCGAAATCGAGAAGGTGAAGGCTTTGGAAGAAGAGGCAGCTGCATTGCTCTCCACCGACGAGGATTCTGCCAGCGGCTTCAAGAGTGAGGGAGACGAAGGTGAAGTCCCCAAGGAGGAGGAGGAGGAGGAGGAGGAGAAGGCCCCCGAAGATGTAGCTCCAGTGGATATTGCCTCCGAGCAAGTGACCCTGAAAATAGATTAGGTTCTCTTTCTTTTTCTTTTTTTTGTGTAAGGGCCCTATGCGGGGGTTTTGTAAATGTATTTTTGAATCATCTTTTGAATATACAGAACTTGTTTGCTTCATCCTTGTTTCGTGTTAAACTCAGTTTCGTCTTCACTTGTGAAATGAAATTTGGTGTTTTAGAAAATCGGTCCGCCTATTGGGCTTAGAATATAATATCCTTAGGTTTTGTGTTTGATCAATGACCGATAATAGGTTACCACTTAAGGTTCAGTCTTCGAGTTAATCTTTAAGTTGGCTTGATGTTAGTTCGGGGTGAAGGGACTTTTGAGTCCGAACTAGATAAGGTCTCGAGCATTGTGTGCTTCGGTCTTTATGCTCTTGGCCCCTTGACTTAATATTGGACATTAGGCTCTTTAGATAGGGCCAATTCGGCCTTCAAAGTGGCTATAATTTTTTCCTCCTTCCGGCTAAAAGACTTTGGTGAAAATTTTTGGTATGCCTTAGCATGTGTTTTTTGTATTCATACTCGTTGGATTTTTTGAAGGTTCGATTGATTGGGACCTCGTCTGTAATTCGTTTTGTACCAGTAATTGAATACCGTTTGAGGTTTTTTCGAAGGCTGATATTATCGAAACCTCCAATTTATTTGAGGCCTGGTTCTATCGAAGTCCTTTATCATTTTCTTTTGTCGAGGGTAGCCTGATTTAACTGATTTTTCGAAGTGTTTGAAGGCCTTTAGTTTTATGGCGGAAGTCGGACATCTCCGATATGCATTGTCTCGGCCGTAGCCTTTTTATATGATCGTAGTCTTTAGTATGTTCGTAGCCTTTTAGTATGGCCATAGCCTTTAGTCCCGAATACGATGGCCTTGGCCTTTATATCGAGGGGATGCATCTTCGAGTTCTTATGAGTTTGAGTATGCCTCTTTGAGGTCTTACGAGTTTGAGTTTTTGATAACTCGATATGTTGATTGTCGATGACAGTCCCCGAGTAATCAAGATGCATTTGCGTTCTGGCCCTTGAGCCATTTCTTGTGGAATAAATGTGAAGTTCGTATAATAGTAGACTTCTTTGAAACACAAGGTGATGTGATATAACAAGAATGCTTCTTTGAATAATTGATTCACGCGAACATGTTTTGCCGTTGGAGGCCCGATTGTTCTACATGGACACGGTTCATTTGACCGTTTGGCCCAATACAAAGTTCACCTATCGATTCTCTCTTTGGCGTGAATTGTTTTCTCCGAAAATGCAACCTCCGAGGTTGATTCCCCCCAGTATTCGAGGTAAATTGAAAAGAAGCCTTGAATACTTATTGAATTTCCCTTAGGTAGCATATAAGTGTTTCCTCGTTAAGAACCTTGCCGGTAAAGCCCATTCGGAGGACTCGGTACAGTACTTCCCAATTGGGGCCTAGTTTTCCTTCATTTGGGTCTCGAGTATTGAGGGTGACTTTACTTAGGACCAAGTCCCCGACTCCGAAATGGCGAAGGTTTGCCCTTCTGGTGTAATACCTCTCGATCCTTTGCTTTTGTGCGGCCATTCGAATTAGTGCAGCTTCACGTTTTTCATCTAGTAATTCCAGGCTGGTGTGCATGGCCTCGTGGTTCGAATCCTCGGTGGTGTGGTGAAACCTGACACTAGGTTCCCCGAACTCGACCGGAATCAACGCTTCAGACCCATATACCAAAGAAAATGGGGTTTCCCCTGTGCTCGACTTTGGAGTTGTTCGATATGCCCATAGCACCTCGGGCAATACTTCTCTCCATTTTCCCTTTGCACCATCCAACCTTTTCTTCAAATTTTGAATGATGGTTTTGTTTGTGGACTCAGCCTAGCCATTTGCGCTTGGGTGATAGGGTGTTGATAGAGTCCTTTTGATTTTATGGTCCTCGAGGAATTTTGTCACTTTGCTGCCGATGAACTGCTTCCCATTGTCACATACTATCTCGGCGGGTATCCAGAACTGGCATACAATGTGGTCCCATATGAAGTCGATGAAATCTTTATCTCTTATTTTTTGAAGGCCTGCGCTTCTAACCATTTTGAAAAGTAGTCAGTGATAAATAAAATAAATTTCGCTTTACCTGGCGTCATTGGTAGGGGGACGACGATGTCCATCCCCCATTTCATGAATGGCCATGGGGATATGACCGAATGGAGTTGTTCACCGGGCTGATGGATCATCGGTGCGAACCTTTGGCATTTATCACACCTTCAAACGAACTCCTTGGTATCTTTTTCTATGATATCCCAATAATACCCTGCTCTGATCACCTTGCGAACCAAAAAGTCGGCACCAAAGTGATTCCCACAAGTGTCTTCGTGGATTTCTCGTAGTGCATAATCGGTATCCCCCGGTTCCAAACATACTGCCAATGGTCCGTCAAAGGTTCTTTTATATAATGTTCCATTTTCATCGAGTGAGAATCGAGCTGCTTTTGCTTATAAGACCCTTGACTTTTTTGGGTCCGAGGGGAGCTTCCCGTGCTTCAAGTATTCGACATACTTATTCCTCCAATCCCATGTCAAACTTGTTGAATTTATTTCCGCATGGCCTTCTTCGTGGGACAATGTCATCTTCTTCGACCGACGACCCCAAATGTGCGAGTGCATCGGCCTCGCTATTCTCTTCTCGAGGTACATGGTCCAGTGTCCACTCCTTGAAGCGATGCACTGTTAATTGAAGTTTGTCTAAGTACCTTTGCATTCTGTCTTCACTAACCTCGAAGCTCCCATTCACTTGGTTCACTACCAAAAGAGAATCACACTTGGCCTCAATGACCTTTGCTCCCAGGCCCTTGGCTAATTCGAGACCTGCAATCATGGCCTCATACTCGGCCTCATTGTTAGTCAATTTTGAGGTTTTGATAAATTGCCTAATGATGCTGCTCGTAGGCGGTTTTAAAACTATACTGATCCCGAACCCTTTCACATTCGAGGCACCATCCGTGAAGAGGGTCCATACCCCCGATGATGTACCCATTTTTAGCAAGAGTTCCTTTTCTACTTCGGGTACGAGGGCAGGTGTGAAATCGGCCACGACGTCTGTCAAAATTTGAGACTTGATAGCCATTCGTGGTTGATATTCGATATCATACCCTCCAAGTTCTATGGCCCATTTGGCCAATCGGCCCGATTATTCAGGCTTATGCAAGATATTTCGAAGCGGGTACATAGTCAATACACATATAGGATGACACTGAAAATATGGTTTTAATTTTCTAGATGTACTTACTAATGCAAAAGCTAACTTTTCTAAATGCGGGTACCTGGTTTCAGCATTTCCTAGGGTCCGACTTACATAATAAACAGGAAATTGCGTACCTTGTTCTTCTCGAACCAACACGCCACTTACCGCTACCTCGGATACGGCTAAATATAAGTAGATCTTTTCATCCTCCTTCGGAGTATGAAGCAAGGGTGGGCTCGAGAGATACCGTTTTAATTCTTCTAAGGCTTGTTGACACTCCGGGGTCCATGCGAAGTCGTTCCTCTTCTTGAGTAAGGAGAAAAAATGATGACTCTGATTCGATGATCTCGAGATAAATCGGCCTAGGGAAGCTATCCATCCGGTTAGCCGTTATACAACTTTTACATTGTTTATGACGGTGATTTCCTCGATGGATTTGATTTTTTCGGGGTTGATTTCGACCCCCCTGTTCGACACCATGAATCCTAAGAACTTGCCTGAGCTAACTCCAAAAGCACTTTTCTCGGGGTTGAGTTTCATGTTGTATTTTCTTAGGATATTGAATGTTGCCTACAAATAAGTCAAATGGTCCTCTGCGCGCAGGGACTTAACTAGCATGTCATCAATATAAACTTTCATGGATTTACCTATTTGATGTTCGAACATTTTATTAACTAAGCATTGGTATGTAGCCCCTGCATTTTTTAGCCCGAAGGGCATTACGTTATAGCAATATGTACCAAACTTTGTGATAAACAAAGTGTTTTCCTGGTCCTCCGGGTTCATTCGAATTTGATTGTACCCGGAGTGGGCATCGAGAAAATTAAGGATTTCGTGGCCGGCCGTGGCATCGATCAATCGATCGATGTTGGGAAATGGGAAAGAGTCTTTAGGGAATGATTTGTTCAAATCTTTGTAGTCTATACACATTCTAAGTTTGTTTATCTTTTTAGGGACTACTACTACATTAGCTAGCCACTGGGGATACTTAACTTCCCTAATGGACCCTATCTTAAGGAGTTTGGTTACCTCGTCTTTGATGAATGCGTTCTTTACCACGGACTGAGGCCTCATCTTTTGTTTTACCGGTTTAAATTTGGGATCGACGCTTAGTCGATGAGTGGTTACCTCCGGTGGGATCCCTGTCATATATAAGTGGGACCAAGCAAAGCAACCGATTATCAATAAAGAATTGAATGAGTTTTTTCCTGAGTTCGGGGGTTAACCCCGTCCCCAGGTTTACCTTTCGTTCCGGCAGATACTCGATCAATATCACATGCTCGAGTTCCTCGACCATGGACTTCGTCGCATCTGACTTCTCAGGGGCGACGAAAGCTCGAGGGGTAAGGAAATCTTCCTCTTCGTCCTCGACCACATATTCCTAGGGCTCAACCAAGGAGATAGACTATAATTGCTATTTGGCTACCTGTTTGTTCTTGTCGTTCGAATTTTCTGATGTAGATGACGTCGATACTGGTGTCACGTCATGGACTGCAAACATCTCTTTAGATGCATGTTGTTCCCATATACCATTTTCACGCTATCTTTTGTTGGGAACTTCATCATTCGATGGAGGGTTGATGGCACTGCCCTCATGTTGTGGACCCACGGCCTTCCAAGCAAAGCATTATACCTCATGTCACCTTCGATGATATGAAACTTTGTGTCTTGTATGGTTCTGGCCACGTTCACTGGGAGGATGATTTCCCCCTTCGTTGTTTCACTTTCCATGTTGAATCCATTCAAGACTCGAGATGCTGGTATGATTTGTTCAAGCAGCCCGACTGCTCCACAACCCTCGACCTGATTATATTTGTCGAGCTACCTGGATCCACAAGAACACGTTTAACTTGAAATTTATTTAAAAGAATAGAAATTACCAGTGTATCGTTGTGAGGATGAGATAATCCTTCGGTGTCTTCCTCATTGAATGTGAGGGTGTCTTCGGGCATGTAGTTCCGAGTCTGCTTTCCCCTCGTGATTGATACTCTGGTGTTTTGAATATGGGTCCCTATGGGACGTCGACTCCTCCGATGATCATGTGAATAACATGTTGAGGTTCCTCCGGTTCATTCTTCCTGTTAGAATCTCCTTCTCTGAAATGGTTTTTGGCCTTGTCACTGAGAAATTCTCGAAGATACCCCTCATTGAACAATCGGTCTACCTCTTAGTTGCCTGCAATCCTCGGTCATGTGTCTATGTGTGCCGTGATATTTGCACATTAGGTTGGGGTTCCTTTGAGAAGGATCAGTTTGAATAGGTTTAGGCCATCTGGTATCTCTGATTTTCCCAATGGCCGAGACGATCCCCAAGGCATCAACGCTAAAGTTATATTCTGATAATCGGGCTGCCTCTGCCGGTCTCTAGTGCCTGTCGAAACCTGTCTTACTCATGAGTCCTCTACCATTCTGACCTCGATCGTTTCTTTGCTCATTCCGAGGTACGTTACGCCTCGAGATGTTCCTTCGATCTTCGATGTACGGCTGATACCTCTCTTTATTCGGTCTCGATTCCCTGTCTACTTCTCTCGAATCTTTCACTGCTAACCTGCTTGGATAGACCGGGCCCGAGGGGGCCCCCAACTAATCATCTTCGACCGGTATCTGTTGTGCACATCCGCCCAAGTCACAGCGGGATACTCGATCAAGTTTTGTTTCAACTGTCTCGATGCTATCGAGCTCCGCTCATTCAAACCCTGAGTAAAGGCTTGAACATCCCACTCATCAAAGATTGGTGGCAACTCCATTTGTTCCAACTGGAATCGAGATAAAAATTCCCTTAGCATCTCATTGTCCCTTTGTTTAATCTTGAATACATCTGGCTTTCTTGTTGCAACCTTTATGGCACCAGCATGTGCCTTGCAAACGAATCCTCCAACATGGCAAACGAATCAATAGAGTTCGGGGGCAGGTTATGGTACCAAATCATGGCCCCTTTGGATAGAGTTTCCCAAACTTTTTTAGCAAAACAGACTCGATCTCGTCATCCTCCAAATCATTTCCCTTTATACCACAAATGTATGTGGTGATGTGCTCGTTGAGATCGGTTGTTCCATTGTATTTGGGAATATCGAGCATGCGAAATTTCTTCGGAATAGGCTTCAGGGCCGCACTCGGGGGGAAGGTTTTTGCACAAATTTCTTAGAGTTCAGTCCTTTCAAGACCGGAGGTGCTCCTGGTATTTGGTCGACCCTCGAGTTGTACGTTTCCACTTCCTCGATCCTTTTCTCTCCCGACTCGATCCTCTTTGTGAGTTCTTCGAACATTCTCATGATTGTGGGGTCAGTTCCTGATCCATTGTTTCTCGACCTTTCCAGGACTGGTTCAACACGATGAGTAGTTTCTGGTCCCACCACACTCGGAGTCCTTTGCTGGCTTTGCAACTGAGCGATGGCAATCTGTTGCGCTTGTAACATTTCGAAAATCACTTGGAGACTGACTTCCCCCTCTCCTCGACCCTATGTTATTTGGCCACTGGATTGAACTTCTCCACGCATGCTTCCTCTGACGTCCGTGCCCAAATCGACGTTTATAGCATGTGTGAACCAACATCGACTGGGTTAGGAACTGGTGCTACCCCAGGGTTGGGCGGTGGCATACCGGCTCCTGAAGCTGCTGCATTTTCATTTTCCCCATGGTATCCGAGGCCGTCATTACCATGAACTGGTGTGTTTGCTGAGTTCAACATGTTTTATCCTGAAATCAAAGAATCTTTGACAAGAAAAAGTGTGAAGAATAACGTGTGTTATAAAAAAAACTAGCACTGAAATAATCACTATTATCTTTAGCCCCACGATGGGCGCCAAACAGTTTACCTTGAAAAATACAAGTAACAATTAAATTTGATTTGTGGTTTTAAAGATACGTGATCTAGTTCAATATTAATTAATAAACAAGTAATGTAGAGTTTAAATGAGTAGGACTGATGAACCAAACTAATGTTACTAAAGCAGCGGGGACCTTGAACTCGATACTCTCGATGACCCCAAGGTGGGTTAGAGATGATTAAAGCAAGAACAATAAAGTAAGAGCTTTAAATCTGAACAATTCTGAAGCGCAATAAACGAGGAAAGTAAGATAGTATATTCTTTTTGCAATGATAAGATGATCCTTACAAATGAGTGGGGTCCCCTATCTATAGGAGGGGAAACCCCAAATAAGGTACATTTCTATTTACAATAAAAATCCTATTGGTACAACTGTATAACCACCTAGTATGGATTTGTACGAATCTATCCCGAAATTTACGCCTTGACCTTTATGCCCCTGAGAAATTTCCGCTCTTTCTTGAGTGTGTTCGAGATGATACTATCTCGAGACAGAGCATGCTGGGCCTCCGATTTGCTCCCCCGAGGTGCGTATCTTTCAGCCGGACCTGATCCTTTCTTCGAGTTGCCCGAACTCGAGCTCGGGGTTCGATGAGGACCTTGAAATCGGGGTCTCCGATTTCAACCGTATACAGTTTTAGTGGCTATAACTGAAGCAACTGTAAACCATAACGAGGTCTAGAAGCAAGTCATGTACTTTAAACTCATTTTCTCATGACCCACATATATGTGAAAAAAGTATGTGGATATCGCATATTGAGCACTCTTTTTATGTTTTATAAGCATATGTTGTCGATGCTCAGGAAATCTTAGATGGTCTTGAATTTGCGAGAGGTGATCCTAACTCAAAATGGGGTTCAATTCGAGCTGCAATGGGACATCCAAAGCCCTTTGATTTGAGATATGTTGCTATTGGAGACGAGGATTGTGATAAGACACAGTACCATGGTATGCATTCCTTATTGTAGTTGGCAGATCATATTTTGTTTCTTGTTTCGTTGGGTCATTACATGATATGCATAAGCAATAGTATGCCCTATAACTTTGTAGCTGGGACATCACTATATAGTCGCGCATGTTTCATAGCCTCCCAGGAATTTTGAGGATTGAGTCAAGACCTGAAATCCTTGTAGTATGATTCAGGAAATTACCTCAAGTTCTATTCAGCAATCAAAGAAGCCTACCCAGATATCAAGATAATCTCCAACTGTGATGCTTCTGCCAAAGCATTGGATCATCCAGCTGATTTATATGATTTTCACGTAAAATTTTGATGTCGTTTAAGTCCATATTTCGCGAAGCACGTACATTGAGAGCTTTAACTTTGTTTACCTTATTTCTAGCTTTTAACTCGTGATGTTTTTGAGGTTAGATTTATAACAATGCAAGTAGTGTGTTCTCTCTTGCCAACCATTTTGATGATTAAAGCATTTTGTCTTAAATAGTGCTTATGTATAGTGTTTAATTCTACAGGCTTTAAGGGTTTCATATAGTCTGGTTATCATTAGCGCCTCTCAAGACTTGCATTATCTAAGAATGCTCTTGTTTCATATATAGGTTGTAGTGCTTGCAATTCTAATAACGTACCGAGGTTGAGTTAGTGAGGATTCTCTTTTACAGTTTTCACTAGATTTATATGGTGTTCAGTCTAAGTTCATACTTGCTACAATCAAAAGCTATTCATTTTGCAGCTACGCAACTTAGTCTCCATCTGTTATTTCGCTACTTCAGATGACTTGGATAAAGGATAACTACATTTTCATGTGTCTTTAGTTCTTGATGTTTCCATTTAGTCGCTTTTCTGTTATGGAACTTCATTCAAACAGTCGCCACCTCCGTCCTTTTCACATTAAAGGAAGAAAATGTGCAATTCTGTCTCTCCTACTTCTACATAAATGACTGATAAGAAAAGATCGTCTGAGCTTCTTTGTTTTCTATTGCTCGTGCCTTTTTGTGAGCAGCAGCTCGGTGCACAAAGCATTCCGCGTTCTCGTAAGGTTCGAGGAAGGGCCGCACCTCAAAGGAGTGTGATACAGACAGTCTGTCTGATGCAAGTAAGTCACACTCACAAATCACGATTTATAAGTGTTCATTGAATAATTGTGATTTATAAGTCTCGTTGGCTAATTATGATTTATAAGTCACCCGATTTATAAGACGTAGTCAACGCGATTATGAGTTCCCTCCAACTAATTGAATTTTATAAATTGATAAATGCTCCCATCGTTTCCGGACAATGCAACATATAAACCACCCCCTTTCTGGATCCACATCACACAACCCTACCTTTCTTATTTTATTTTATTTTAAAAAGCTCGTGTGCTGCAGAGTTCCTAAAATATTAAAGCGGTCAACTCATAATTGGTAAATTGTAAGAGCCCGTTTGGCCTAGCTGTCAAAATCTGCTTATTTTAAAAAGTACTTTTTCTTAGAAATACTTTTTTCGGAAGTACTTTTGAAAAGAAAAAAAAAACAGTTTGTGTAGGGCTGCTTATCGGGCGGATTGACAGTTATTTACTCTTAATGGTTTGGCTTATCGGTTATCGATTTTTAAATGTATTAATCTCCTAGCCACCCGATAAGATATCGGGCGGAATGGTATTGGTTTAGCTCTTATCGGGCAGGTTATCGGTTTAATTTCAGTTGATTAAAACTTAACATACTTCAACACAATGTTGGAGAGTACATCCCCGAAACAACAATATAATCAACATTTCTCATACATATATATCAACTAAATTACACCATGAGACCATATTACAAGAATCAAATACTGAATATCAAATACTTCTTTTATCTTCTTATACTACATCCATTTAGAGATTGGGAAGTGCACAACAGAATACATCAACAATATCATTTGAACAGATTTCTTACTGTTTAAAAAGATGACAACTGTTAAAAACAAAAACATAACTTGGTTAAGATTGAACTTAACCAATTCGATAATCAAGCTGCGAAGTCCGCTACCATGTCCTCTATCAAGATGATATGCTGGCGGGCTTCCATCGAGGCACACTGCTTGATGTCTCATAAACAAATAAATACTTAGTACTCATAGAAGTCTGCATGTGGTTCTCTTTACTCTCTGTTACTTAATGTATTGTGCAGTGACACTGTGAACTATGATGATGTTGGTAATCAATTCTTTTTGAGTCATAATAGTAGTCAACATTGCTAGCAATGCTAACAAGAAGTTGGTTGCCATCCTTCAAAACATTCAAATTATTAAGCAGTTGTTGGTTCGTGCTATATTGCTTTTTTATTTATTCGTGTATTACTATTATTTATTATGAAACCTCCCACGCTGGTAATAAATAATTGAATCTTTCTTCTAAAGTTTAGAGAGCAGCAGTAAACAGGTTCAATAATATGGATAAAAATAACCCGTCCGATAAGAAAATTGAATAATCCGTCCCCAAACCGATAAGCCGATTAATAAAAAAATTTCAATCCGTTCCCCGTTCGTTAAACCGTTAACCCGATACCAATAAGCCATTAAGCTTCGGTTTCGATTCGGTTTTTGGTTTCGGTTCGATTTTGAACACCCCTAAATTTGTGTTTGACCAATTCATTTAAGTACATTTTGCAATATTTGGTAAACAATTGTGTTTGCCTATAACAGAAGAAATTGTTTTAAGGATTCGAGAACTAATAGCCTATAATAGAAGAAATTATAATGACTATTTGTAGGAAGAGAATTGATAATCCAAAGAAAGATGTAGATAATTTGCTTTAGTATGAAAAAAGAATAAGATAATTTGAAAAGTTACATGACATTACACAAAAAAATAAATAAAAAAATCAAAAACAAGAAAAATCAATAAAAAATTTGAAAAGTTACAATATGATTCATGTATATGATATCTTTAAATTTAAAAGAATGATAAAAACAAGAAACAAACATGAACAAAAAACTTAAATTAGCAAGAGATAATTTAGAAAGTATAAATTTTAAGGTGATGATAGTTTTGTCCTGAATAAATTAATTTTCTACTTCTGGTTCTTGGAAGAAGTTAGAATTTTCTGCTTATTCCCAAAAGCAGAAAAACTGCTTCTGCTGGTGGCCAAAAGTATTTCTTTATCTTGACTTAAATTTAAAAAATAATATTTTTTTTGAAAAAAAAAGTACTTTTAGCCTCCCAGAAGCTTGGCCAGCAGGCTGTAATTGACTTAATGGGATTGATGGTATGTATTACTAACAGGTTTATTCTTTCATCATGGTTGATGCTTAAGTTTTACAATACATTTTAAGTTTTGAAATTTTTGGTATTCCCCTAAAACAATACTAGCTTTGAAATTGTTGAGCTAAAATATGTACATTTGGAAAAAAGTTTCTAAAATCTAAAACTAAGCTACAAAAATATGCTAAAAAGTTATGATATGCTTTTTTTTTTTAGTTTCCTATCCGGTATTCGATATCCATATTGGAGCCCGATTATACCCGGATTCGTACCGGGTAGGCCCCATTCGGGAGCAATTATTTTTTCATACCCAGGCTTGAACCGAGACCTCTGGTTAAGGGACCAACAGTCTCATCCAATGCACCACATGCTTTGATGGTACAAAACTAAAATCTACAAACTCCCTAATGTGCCCCCTTATAAACAAATTTCGAAAGTGTTATGCCCCAATTTTTTCTCTTTCGAAATTTCAATTTCCCTTCTTCATAATATTCCCAAACCAAATTCCGATTTAAAAGTCACCACCCTTCACGGCCATCCCCGCCCCAGCACTGGCCACCGTCTTCTGACGGAGAAATGAGAATTCTACAACTCCGGTGGAAGAATCCGGCAAAGATATCATCAAAAACTCCACTTTCATTCGGCCCTTTCAATTCCACAACCCAAACCCGGTGGAAGAAACAAGCAAACACAGCCCAAACCCGACTCGAAAACCGGACCCGAGACCCGAATCTCGATAAACTCACAGCTCAATACCGGAGACTTAAACTCATCCTCAACCTCTACGACGTCGTATCTGCTAAAAAACGCGGTCGTTTTGTCTCAGTTCAGTCACTTTCCAAGTGGGCGCCACATGCCGGCATTAACACCATCACCGCCGGTGATCTTCTCCGGAAATACCCCCATATTTTTGAGGTATTTACACACCCTATTAAGCGTAATCTATGCTGCAAGTTTAGGGAGAAATTTGTCATTTTGCTTAAGCAAGAAGAAGATTTCATATCACAAAATGAACATGAGAATGTGATGAGAATAAGGAAAATTTTAATGATGTCTGTTAATGGTAGTATACATTTGCATGCACTTAGATTAATGAGGACTGAATTGGGCTTGCCTGAAAACTTCAGGGACTCGATTGTAATAAAGTATGATGAAGTTTTTAGGATGGTGGATTTGGAAATTGTTGAATTAATCGATAGAAATGGCATTGATAAGAGTTCTGGGGTGGCGAAGCTTGAATCTTGGAGGCAAAAGGAGTATACTGAGAAATGGTTGAGTGAATTTGAGGTGAAATATGCATTTCCTATTCATTTCCCGACTGGGTTTAAGATAGAACCAGGTTATAGGGAGAAACTGAAAAATTGGCAAAGGCTTCCTTATGTTAAGCCTTACGAAAGAGAACTTACGTATCACTTGAATGGACAAAAAACTGAACCCTTGGGACAATCTTTAGGATGTGATGAGTTGATATCAAGGTCAAAGGGTGTTGGAAAACGTAAGTTTGGAGGGGTTGAGCGGTATGAGAAGCGAGCTGTGGCGATTATTCATGAACTTCTGAGCTTGACTGTTGAGAAGTTGGTGCCCCTCGAAAGGTTGGCACATTATAAAAAGGACTTCGGCATTGAAGTTAATATTCGTGAGCTGTTGTTGAAGCATCCTGGGATATTCTACGTATCCACTAAAGGGAATATTGAGATTGTTTTTCTTAGGGAGGCATATAGTAAAGGGTGTTTGATTGAGCCGAACCCAATTTATGATTTGAGAAGAAAGGTGTTGGAGCTTCTCTTGTTGGGAAACCGTCATACAAGAGAGTTGAGAACGGAAATGGAACTGAAGGATGAAATTAGGGACAGGACAAATGATGAAAATGGATGGGAAAGCAGAGAGGGTGACTTTGTTATTCCAATTCTAGAGAGTTTTTCTGATCACGACAATGACGACAATTTGAAATAGAATGGTTGCTTATCTGAGGCAGAGCTGATTGGGCTTTCTGAGATGGAAATCAGTCATGATGATCTAGGTGTCTTCTAATCTGGAATTTTTTGCTAACTGACAATTAATGATATGGCAGTTGATGTTAGTTGTAGAAAAATGGATACACGGTCATATTTGTGCTTCCTGCTGTCATTGTTCAGAAAATTTATTCCGTTGTACAGAGCCTCCATATGACTTGCCAGGAACCTTTGTTGTTTCTGTTGGTGCGCTTTGTGTTTGAAACTTTATTCTTCCATCTCTAGCATTATGACTTAATTTCCTCACTCTGTTCAAATCTGATAATTGCATATTGCAGTTCCTTATCTACCAGATTTAGTTATTTGAATTTTCTCCTTCCAATTCAGACTATTCGATTATGAAAAGGGAAAGATAGGATAGTCCTTGTGGTAAGGCACTTAGTTCTGTAGAGCAGTCTTAGGAATATGTTTGTGTTGGTAGCTTGATTATTGATTGCCAACTAGAGAACTGAACCAAAGTCAATTTAATAAACTTCAAGCTGCGCAGTGTTTGCTAAATCGTAACTTACTTTTTCATGCTCGTGACTTGTATAATACAGGGTTATTCGAAGACCATATTCAAGTCCAGGTAAGTGTGGAGAAACATTGCCACAGAATAGAAAGGTGTCAGGTTCGATATATTTGGGGTAATGCATTGTTCGTTTCGTTGCTTCTGGTGGAGGACACTGAATTCTGCCATCTCTAGTCTATTATTGTCAATAGAATCTGTCCTCCTACCAAAGACTATTCTAGTACTCGAATGCACCTTTGCGCCTGTTGATTTTTGAACCAGGGAGGAAAGGTTGAAGTTCTGACCCTGCTAAGGCTCGTTGACATATGGTATTTTCGGTGCAGCAAGAGTGGTCCATGGTGAGGAATGGACGGGCGATATGTTGGGTGACTATGTAATGCTTCAAAATAGCAACTAACTTGGAACACGGAGCTGCATAAATTGAGGATGTTTTTCTTAAAGTAATTTTTCTGAAGTGGAAGGGAGTGATCTGAAAACATATTGTATGATTTTCCAGAAAAGACTGTGTTCTAGCCTTTCAGATGCTTTACGATTTCCTTTCTCCAGATAATCCATAGTAGAACCAAGGAGGATTCATTCCATACTCTACTTTTCAGCATTTGCTTGAGTTTTCATTGTATAAGCATTTCTTTGACAGTGAAAGAATGGCTAAATATGCAACAGGAAAGTGTATCTACATTTGGTTTTGGTTAAGTTTTAAAACAAGTTTTCACTAAGCAATTTTCTGAAAAGAGTTGTTTGGTTGAATTATCTTTCGAGAAAATACTTTTGGAAAGTCATGTTACTTTTTTGTGAAAGCTCTTCGGATTGTTTTGAGTCATTAGAAAGCATTTCGGCTTGATTTCCAAATATGCAACAGGAAAGTGTATCCACCTCACTTTGGTTTTACCGGTAACCTCAAAGCTTCATTCAATTATTATTATTATGACAAAGCATCTAAAAAATCAATATCTAGATTAGCTCTAATCATACAACAACAACAACCCAATAAAATCGAAAGAAATTAAAAAATAGCCAGATTACAAGTGATCATTCAAAAATATTCACAGTTTCAAGAGTAATTGAAATTTAGTCTTTTCATGTAAAGATAAATTTGTTCGAAAATCCGAAAAATAGTCCAACATAATATACCGAAATTCCAGTATACTTATGCTATAACTCCAGTTAATACTCCAGTCTTCTAGCATATTATACTGGAGCTCCAGTATAATATACTGGAAGTTCATATAGGTGCTCCAATCTACAACATATTATGCTGGAACATTCCGCGTGTTGGAGTTCCAGCATAATATGCTGGAAGTTCATTCCAGTGTATTATGCTGGAACTTTCCGTGTTGCAGCAAAATAGTGGATATTTTTCAATGACTTTGCAAACGCTGACTATTTTTGAATGATTAATCCGAAAACTGGCTAACTCGTGCTATTTTTACAATAAATCTAATCATTGGATTCCAGAAAGGATAATGTGTACGCATATTTAATCATAAAATACAAAAAATAAAAAGAATTCACTGCTTCAATTAAAAAGATCAAAACCCGAAAGTTAAAGCTTTACACCACATGAGTCAATTGAAAAATAAAAAAAATGGTCTAAATTTAGAAGAAAGAAAAAGTGTCCAAAAATACTTTTTGACACTTTTTTTTGAGAAAAAAAGATGTGCTTGAGAAGATTGGTATTTCTTTTATTTAAGAAATTTCAATGCAAAAAAAAAAAAAACAAAAAAAGGAAAAAAAATATCTGGATATATAAGTTCCCAAACAAATACAATTAATATGGATTCGTAGTGAAACTTTGAGGTATACCTGGTGGGGGGAAAGTGTCATATTTCAGAAGTTGGAGGAAATATAAACAATTTTCAAGTTTTTGGGCAAGTATAAAAGGAGGACACAAGTTCCGCCGTCGACCAGAACTAGGGTTTTTGGGTGTTTTGTGTTATTAGTGAAGATTGGGCGAAATGGGAGAAGAGAAGAGAGAAGTAATATTCAGAGACATAAGAAGATATTATTGTGAATTTTGTGGAATTTGCCGCTCGAAAAAATCCCTCATCTCCTCTCATCTCCTCTCCCATCATCAAGTATGTGTTCCTTATTTTCTGGATTTTACGTTTTGCTTTGCATCCAATTAAATTTATCACTTGTTCATTAAGCTGCAAATTATTTGCTTGTGACTTGTGAGCTGCAAATTTATCAAATTATTTTTTCTGGCTGTATTCTAAAGTTGATATTGAGTAATTATTTGCTTCATTAGCCAGATATAAATTGTGAAATACTACTATAAGGATTTGCTTGGTTCACGGATTAGTTATAACAGATTGTTATGCGTGGAATACTAGTACATGAATTTTTGTGTTTGGATTTCAATGCTACTATATTAGTATTATTATCTTTTGAGGTGCTCTTTTTTGTTTATCGGAAAATAAATGCTGTATTAGTAGTGCAGAGTTTTATGTGTATTAATTTTACCTATTCATCAAACAGAACGAGCCCTTAATGCTTGTTGTGTAATACAAATTGGGACAATGGATCATTGGTGAACTTAAAATTGAGGTTTTTCATGTGATTGAGCTTAAACATTTAGTTATATGTTTAGAGAGAAGCTGATTTGGTTAGTCGGAGGAAGGAAAATTGAAATTGGTTTTGTTTGTTTTTTGAATAGGATGAAATGGAGAGGCGGAAAGATGAGGCAAATGAAGATGAAAAGAGAAAGGAAGGCTCAAAAATGAATATTTGTGAAGAATGTGGTGTGAGCTTTCAGAAGCCTGCTCATTTGAAGCAGCATATGCAGAGTCATTCACTCGAGGTATCTTTTGTGTATGTTCTTCGTTTGTGATGTTGACTAGCTCTTATTAGTTTAGTGAGAGTTCAGTTTTGAGGTTATAATAAGCCTTCATATTTTCTGATTTATTGTCTTTGTATAAATTTAATAGTTGATGACTTTGCAGATTGAGGTAATGTGAGAAACATTGTGGAATTATGTGAAGGTGTGAAGCATTGGATCCCACATAAAGAACTCCAAAATGCAAGAGGCAGGTATCTTTCCTTGACTGGATCAGTATCAGGAAGGGGGACCTCCTGAGAAGCTCCATCAAGTGAGCCTCAATCACGCCTTATAATCTTGGTGGTTAGAAACTCATCCCAGTTCCCCCTCCTCCCAAATACAAGAAAAAGCTTATCTTTTCTCCATTAGCATTCCTGGACTTTGGTCCAGGACCTCCAGAGATTGAAACATTCTTAAAGTGTTCTCTTCTTGATCTTTTGCATGAACAGAGGCCATTTGTATGCCATATAGATGACTGCCAGTCCAGCTACCGTAGAAAGGATCACTTGACGAGACATCTCTTGCAGCACCAAGGGAAGTTGTTTGAGTGTCCCGTTGATGGTTGCAAACGCTCATTTGGTATTCAAGGCAACATGACTCGGCATGTCAAAGAAATGCATGACCACTGTGCCTCCCCTGAGGCTAATCTTCCAAAGCAGTATGTCTGTTCAGAACATGGTTGTGGGAAGGTGTTCGCATTTGCATCCAAATTAAAGAAGCATGAAGATTCTCATGGCAAGTCAAACTTCAAAATTCTAATTATCTGTAGAGTACTAATATTTTATATGTTTCTGGTTTTGAAAACTTCCAATAATGACACCATAATCTGCCATGTGTCCATGCAGTTAAGTTGGAGACGATGGAGGCACTTTGTTTAGAGCCAGGCTGTATGAAACATTTCACAAATGAAAAATGCCTCAAGGATCACATAGAGAGTTGCCACCAGCATATTGTGTGTGAAATATGTGGAACCAAGCAACTGAAGAAGAATATTAAGCGGCATCTTCGCACACATGAAGAAGAGTCTACATCGGAGAGAATAAAATGTGAATTCCAGGATTGTCAGCACACTTTCTCCTCTGTAAGGGACTGCTGCTTTTTCTTATGTAAATAAATCTCCTTGCTGTTAGAAGGAACAGTAGTGATTATGAGTGAGGAAAAATACTTACATATCAAACAACAGTTTTTAACCTCAACCAAGCCTGCACTGCATCCAGTTAAAGTGCATAAGAGTGAATAGTTTTCTCACTGAAATATTTGTTGCTTGAAAAACAGAAATCAAATCTTATTCAGCATGTCAAAGCTGTGCACCTGGGGGATAAACCCTTCTCATGTGGCATTGCTGGTTGTGGTATGAAATTTGCCTTCAAGCATGTGAGAGATAGACATGAAAAGTCAGGCTGCCATGTTTATACTCCAGTAAGTAGAATGCATTTGCTGCTTGAAAGCACAACACTGTCAGTCAGGTCGGTTTGCTTCTAATATTCATGAGAATGACTTGAGGCTTTTTGATTGTCTTGTGTAGGGTGATTTTGTAGAGGCTGACGAGCAATTCCGTTCTAGACCAAGAGGCGGTAGGAAGAGGAAGCTTCCTGTTTTCGAGGCCATTATGCGGAAAAGGATAACTCCACCCAGTGGTACAGATCCCTTTTTCTATCAAGGATCAGAGTATCTCTCATGGTTACTCTCAGCAGAATCAGATGAAGAGGTGTGAGTCTGTCTCTTCGGCCAGATACAGTGTCAAATCACGGGCCAGAAACTCATTGTTCCTCTCAGTAGAATCAGAGGATCAACTCTGAGAGTCTTCCTGGACAGTTTCTCGGCAGATAGCTAGTGTATATGCTGTCCATAGGTTCTTACTAGAAAAAAGTATATGCAGTAACTCATCTCTTACAAAATGAAATGGAGTGTGTAATTAATGCACTTTCTCAAAAAACGCTTATTGGATGTTTTACCTAGACATTTAGTTAACTCTTCGCATACATTGGCTTCTAATCCTTCCAACTTGTAGTTCGCCACGGTGACATAGTAATTTAAATATGAGAAAATTACTTTTAAGGGTCATTTTTTTAATTTTAAAATTATAAATGGGCACAATCACAAATTCTTGATTTGTAAATCAGATTCACAAATACTGCGATTATAAATAGTATTCCTCTTATACATAACATTTAATTATTGCGACTTATAAATTTATTTTTTTAATTGCAAAGAGTGATTAGTGAGTCGTATTGGGTGATCCCGAACAATAAGCTAGAGGAATTATTATTAACATTCTAGCTATAGCGATATACATGTCCAGCGTTCTTCAACTGCAATTTTTATTCATCAAATGTATTTATTGCATCAAAAGGCGTTTTCTAAATGCTACCTCTAAATCGCGTTCATCAAAAATGAATTTTAATCATGTTTCTCAAGTACGGCTTACGATCATATGCGACTTATAAATCCGACAAATGCAGCACTGGACCTTCTCACATCATAACCCGGCTTATACATTTTTCTATTCGAATTTGAGTTCATTAAATCGCATTTGTTAAATACGTTTTGGTACCCATTATTGAGCCGATATGCTTAATTCCTAAACAAAAACACATTTGAATAGTCTTATACAAAAAGTTGTATTTTGTTTAAGTGGCAATCACAAAAACATTTGAATATAAGATGTAGGGTGTGTTTGGTATAACAGAAAATATTTTCTTGAAAAATAAGTAGTAATCTTAATTATTTTTCAGTGTTTGGTACGTAAATTAAGGAAAATATTTTCTTAGGAGTATTCATAAATAATTTAGATACAATAAACATGAAACCATAAACTTTCGAACCAACAACCTTCTGAACCCACAAATTTCATAAACTTTCGAACCGCTAAACTTTCGAAACCGCGAAATTTCGAACCTGTAAACGTTATAATTTCTAAACACGTAAATTTCCAAACACATAAACCTCTGAACTCATAACTTTGGAACTTGTAAAATTTCGAACCCGTAAACCGAAAGATTAAAAAAGTATAACTGAAAATATATAAAAAAAAATATTTTTTTCGGGGGAGGGGGGAGGGAGGTGGGGCAGGGGCGTGGGAGAGCGGGTGTGCAGAAAAACGAAAAAAATTGAAATTTGAAATTACAAAAAAATAGTATAAAAAAACTATTTTTGGGCGTGCGGGGTGGGGTGGGCAATGAAGGGGTGTGGTGCAGAAGAAAGAAAAAACAGAAATTTAAAAATTACACAAAAAAAGAAGAAAAAAAAAGAAACTTTTTTGTGCGGGGTAGGGTGGACGGTTTAGTAAAATGGAAAACAAAATTTGAAATTGCAAAAAAGAAAAGTTAATTTTTTTTTTGCCCGGGGGAGGGGGGGGGGGGGG
>ML404401.1:0-65995 GCA_005239525.1 Nicotiana knightiana | reverse complement strand
AATATATATATATATATATATATATATATATTACGACGCGCAACCTGATCCACATATACATAATAAACTACACCCACCTATGATGTATTGCATAACGTACCTAAAAAGGAACCAAAACACAAATTCTAGAAGACAATCTAATATAAGAATTTAAAATGAAATCAAAAGCAGGTAACGACAATATATATATATATATATATATATATATATATATATAGTTACGGCGCANGACACAATATATATATATATATATATATATATATATATATATAGTTACGGCGCACAACCTGATCCGCATATACATAATAAACTACACCCACCTATGATGTATTGCATAACGTACATAAAAAGGAACCAAAACACAAATTCTCTAAGACAATCTAATATAAGAATTTAAAGTGAAATCAAAAGCAAGTAAAGGTAAATAAGTAATTAAAGGTATAAAACAAGTAATAACATCTATCTAGTAACATCTGGAGCGTTGAACAAACAAAAACGGACAATAAGTACAGGCATGTATACATGAAACAAAAAGAATATAGCGGCATGAAGCAAGTGAAGACATGTATTTAACAAGTAAAGCCATGTGGCAACTAAAACATAAAACAAGTATATCATGGAATAAAAAACAACATGATATAATTGAAAGCAAGCAATTAAGTAGTCCACTCCGCATGCTTAAACCCTTGACAACACATACACACTTGTCAACTTGCATATGCGTCGTCCCCATACATAAATTGAGTAGTAAATAGACCAATAAAGTTCTCTTTCCCTCAAGTTAAGGTTAACTACGACACTTACCTCTTTCCGGAATACAATCAACCACGAGTTTTCTTTTAGAACAAGCCTTGAAACAAATCGAATCTAGTCAAATATCGTTCAAAAAATTCAAAACAAGCTATAAAAACTACCCATGAATGAATAATGTTCAATCTTTAACTAAATGTAAAATATCAACAAAAAGTCAACTCGGTCCCACGTGGTTGAAATTTGAGATTCGGACAAAATTTTGATTATCCATTCACCCCCGAGCCCCATATGTGATTATTTCGAAATCTGACCTCAATTTGAGGTCTAAATCTCAATTTTATAAAATTCCTAAATTCTACCCAAAACTCCTAATTTCTACCTTTAGACTACTAGATTTAAGGATTAAAATATAAGGGTGTTTAATAAAATAAATCAAAACTAGATAAAAAGGACTAACCAATGAAGTTGGGATGAAAATATCTCCAATCCATGATCTAGGTCTCTAAAATGATGAAAGATGGTCAAATCTCGATTTTCAGCTTTTAATATAACTCGGCACCAGGTGCTCTTCGCGTTTGCGGAGCACCTGCCGCGTTCGTGAAGTACATAGGCCAATTGGCCATCGTGTTCGCGAAGTCCGAACCTCGTTCACAAAGGCATCAACCCCAGCCAAGCCTCAAGCATTCGCGTTAACGAGGCCACGTTCGTGATAAATACCTCATCTGCCTTCCCCAAAGATCCCAAGCCTACGCGTTTGTATGAGGGCTGTCGCGTTCGCGAAGGCCAGTCCCCTAGGCCTTCACGTTAGCGAGCTTCACCTCATGTTCGCGTAGAGTTACCTGTCCCTATTCCAAATTTTCCCTTTGCGATTGCGATAGAGAATTCACGTTCATGAATCACTGAGATACACCAGAAAACCAGCTAACTCACTACAAAAAAAATCGGCATTAGTGACGAACGAATTTTGTAGCTAAATAGCATATTTTCGTCGCTAAAATGGTTTAGCAAATGGAGTAGCAACAAATTTGCGTCCGTCGCTAATATGATCGTTGTTGATACCCAGTTTTGCTCTCATATTGTTTCAAATAGTAAATGGATTTTCAAAATATCATTTTGCATCATTATTAATTTACGAGATTTATGCAACCAATTTTTCATAATTTTCCATAATTTTTAGAGCTTTAAAATTAATTTTCTTGCATTTATAATACTTGTATATTTACCAATTATTCCCTTAAATTATTTTCAATAACTTATCATCCAAATTTGTTATTTTTACACCCACATACATGTTTTAAACATTTTACATCATTTCATATAATTATATCTATATTTTAGTTATTTATGTAATTTTTGCAATAATAACCTATGTTCATGCATAATTACTCTTTTATAATATTATTTGTGCCAAAATCGCATTTTTATATTTATAATTCTAAATCATTATTTTTAATCATTTTAGTGCATAAATAATATTTTTATTGTTTATTAATAATTTTTAGAAATTATTTTTGATAAATTTCGTATATTTTAATTTATAGCCCAATTTTGGGCTAATTTTCGGACCAAATTCAAGCCCAAGGCACCTAACCATTCAATTGACCTGCAGAAGCCTAAAACCAAACAACCCAACAGACATGCCCATCAGTGACCCAATTTACCCAACCCTAGCACCTTCTAATCTCGGCCGTTGATCTCTAATGATCAACGACCCACAATAAACCCTTCACTCTCCTTATATTCCCACCCCTAAACCCTAGAGACAGAATCCCTAAATAGCCGCCCCCAAATCCCCTTCTGCTCTCATTTGTGAATCTGTCACGACCCCAAATTCTTAAACTGGCCGTGATGACGCCTATCATGGAACTAGGCTAGCCAACCAATTCAGACTATCAATATATATATATATATATATATATATATATATATATCATAATTTCCCAAAATTAGCAGATTTTAAAATAGCAGAATGAGATGAAACAAAATACACACTTCCCCAAAATCTGGAATCAACTGTCATGAGCATCTAAGACTGAAAATACAATGCACAATAGTGTCTTGCTATAACAAAAGTTGAGATACAAAAGGCCAAAAGAAACTATGATCTGAGGGAAGGAAATGAGGTGAGCTGGGGACGCTGAGCAGCTACCTCAATCCTCGAACAACTCCAAGCTCGTCCGGAAATCAACTAGTGAGATGGTCCTGGATCTGCACACAGAGGTGCAGGGAGTAACGTGAGTACGCCAACTCAGTAAGTAATCAAAGTAACTAAAAACTTGAGTGTAGTGACGAGCATTTATTAATCATGTAAATCCATATAATAAGTGACTGTAGAAATAAGTAAATCAAGTCAGAAATTTACATTTCCGAGTGTTTCATAAAACTTTGGTTCCCATTTGGAAATCTCGTATAAAACATTTATCCAACATTTATCAAAAGAGGCTCAATGTAAAGAAGAGTGAAAACAACATTTTCATAAAATATAAGCCCCTCGGGCAAAGTATCGCTCACAATAAAGCCTTCGGGCAAGCCTCTCAGTCACTCGTGACTCCACTATCAGTATGTCATGCTCTCACTTAACACTCGTACTCAGCAAGTACCATGAACACACGCAACTGATGCGGCGAGCAGCCCGCTCTACTACTATATATATATATATATATATATATACTGTGCGGCGTGCAGCCCAATCCATATATATAACATACGCTGCGGCATGCAGCCCGATCCATATGATAGTCGACTGCGCTCACTGGGGGTGTACAGACTCCTGGAGGGGCTCCTTCAGCCCAAGCGCTATATCTCCTGCGGCGTGCAGCCCGATCCATATATAACATATATTTCTGCGGAGTGCAGCCCGATCCATATATATATAATCACTATTGCTGCGGCGTGCAACCCGACCCACATATAATGTATAATATATATATTGTTGCGGCGTGCAGCCCGACCCACATATAATATATAACATATATATTGCTGCGACGTGCAGCCCGTCCCATAACTATCCTCACATACTCGAGCTCGGCCTAACACATATATACTGCTGCGACGTACAGCATGATCCATAGCTATCCTCACATACTCGGCTCTCGGCCTGACTTAGTCGCCCTCATAAGCCACTTGGGAAATTCATCTCAACTCACGGGACTCAGCCCAACATAATTTTCAGAGTTTTCAAAGCAGTGATAACAGTGAAAATAACAACAAGTAGGAAACATGACTGAGTTCACAATTGTTCTAACAGAATAGTGGTAGAATAGTGTAAAAGTACCCCCCCTGAGGGTCTAAACAGGTCTGCACAAGGCCCCAAACATGGAAAATACCCCTGAGGGTCTAACAGACCGGCACAAGGCCCCAAACATGGCTCACAACCCATAACAAGTATAAACTTCTGAAAGACAGGATGTCGTAAGGTTTCAAATTGAATACGTGGCTTAATAGTCGCTACAGGACGGACCAAGTCACAATCCCTATCGATGCACGCCCCCACGCTCGTCACTTAGCGTGTGCGTCACCTCATTTATTAACACAATATCAAATAACGGGGTGTCATACCCTCAGGTTTAGAGTTAAAATCGTTACTTACCTCAAAACAGCCCAAAAGCTACTCCGCGATGTGCTTGCCCCTCGAATTGGCTTCCAAATGCTCCGAATCTAACCAAAATCAGATTAACATCATCAATATACGCTAACGGAACAAAACCCAATTGAAAGATATAAATTTTAACACAATTCTCGAAATTCGGCCAAATCCTAGCCCCGAGCCCACGTCTCGGAATTCAATAAAATTTACATCACTAGAATCCTCATCCTCCCACGATTCTATACATACCAAAAACCCCACAATCGGACCATAATTGCCCACTCAAATCACCAAAAGAATTTCCAAATTTCCTCCCCATTTTCCCCAACTTTTTCCCACTTTAATTCTTCAAATTACAAGCCTAATCCATTACAAAATAACATAGAAACGAGTTTTATAATCCGGGAACTTACCTCCACTGAAGACCTTCGAATTCCCCCTTCAATTTGCTCTTAAACAAGCTTAACCCGCATGCAAAATGGAAGAAATGACAAAATATTCGCGGAGGGACCTATTTATACTATTTTGCCCAGTTAATCCGCACCTGCGGTCCCCCAGTGCGCACCTGCAAAATCCCCCTAACAGTCCAAACTTTGCACCTGTGAGTCCCTTTTCGCACCTGCGGCTTCGCAGGTGCGGCCCATGATTCACACCTGCGGATTCCTCCTGCCTAGCCTCTTTTCGCACCTGCTCAAGGTCCTTCGCACCTACGGCTCCCCATCCGCAGGTGCGGCCACACCATTAAATTCACACCAGCAGCTATGTTGCTGCAAATTCTTAAGTCCAATCCTCCGTTAGCCATCCAAAATAAATTCCGAGACCCTCAGGGCCCCAACCAAACATACAAACACACCCCATATCATCATTAAAACTTAGTCGAGCCTTCGAAACACCAAAAACAACACAATAACACCAAAATTATATCAAATTCAAGCCTATGAACTTATAAAACTTCTAAATTTCGCCAATGATGCCCAAACCAACCAAAACACATCCGATTGACCTGAAAATTTGCACACATATGAAAAATGACATTACGAACCTGCTCCAACTGTCGGAATTCCATTCCAACCCCTATTGCCTATTTTCCATTGCCTACCGAAAATCGGCAAAAACTAACCTTCGCCAATTCAAGCCTAATTCTACACCGGACATCAAAACTTCATTCCGAACACACTCCTAAGTCCCAAATCACCTAACGAAGCTATCCGAGCCATAAAATCCACATTCCGAGGTCGTTTACCAATAAGTCAACTCCCAGTTGACTTTTTCAACTTTTAAGCTAATTTAAGAGACGAAGTGTCTCTTCTGTCACCACGACCACTCCGAACCCGAATCAACCGACCTAACACAACATATACAGGCTAAGCAACATATGATAAAGCAGGAATGGGGGAAACGGGGCTAATCTCACGGAACGACCAGCAGGGTCGTTACTTCCTCCCCCTCTTAAACAAATGTTCGTCCTCGAACGGGTCTAAAAACATACCTGGAGTCTCGAATAAGTGAGGATATCTTCTCCGCATCTCTCGTTCGGTCTCCCAGGTGGCGTCCCCCACCGGATGTCCTCTCCACTGAACCTTCACTGAAGCTATATCCTTAGACCTCAACTTTCTGACCTGAGGACCCAAAATAGTCACTAGTTCTACCTCATATGACATATCACCCTCGAGCTGAACCGTGCTGAAGTCCAAAACATGAGACGGGTTACTAACATACTTCCGGAGCATCAAAACATGGAACACCGGATGAATACTCGATAAGCTAGGAGGCAAGGCAAGTCTATAAGCCACCTCCCCAACCCTCCGAAGCACCTCAAAAGGCCCAATGAACCTGAGACTCAGCTTTCCCCTCTTTCCAAACCTCATAACACCCTTCATGGGTGACACCTTCAGCAGCACTTTCTCCCCAACCATGAAAGACACATCTCGGACCTTCCGGTCCGCATAACTCTTATGCCTAGACTGCACCGTGCGAAGCCGCTCCTGAATCAACTTCACCTTATCCAACGCATCCTGAACCAAGTCTGTGCCCAATACTAGCCTCGCCCCGCTCAAACCAACCAATCAGAGATTTGCACCTCCTACCATATAAAGCCTCATACGGAGCCATCTGGATACTCGACTGATAACTATTATTATAAGCAAACTCTACGAGTGGCAGAAAATGGTCCCATGAACCCCCGAAATCAATGACACAAGCACGCAACATATCCTCCAAAATCTGAATAGTACGCTCCGACTACCCGTCGGTCTGAGGATGAAATGTTGTGCTCAACTCAACCTGAGTACCCAACTCTCTCTGTACGGCTCTCCAAAACTGAGATGTGAACTGAGTACCTCGGTAATAAATGATAGAAACTGGAACCCCATGCAATCAGACAATCTCTTTGATATAAATCTCAGCTAATCGCTCCGAAGAATAAGCAGTACCAATAGGAATGAAGTGCATGGACTTGGTCAGCCGATCCACAATAACCCATATATCATCAAACCTCCTCGAAGTCCGTGGGAGCCCAACTACGAAGTCCATGGTGACTCGCTCCCACTTCCACTCCGGAATATCAAATCTCTGAAGTAATCCACCTGGTCTATGGTGCTCATACTTGACCTGCTGACATTTGAGACACCGAGCCACACACTCAAAAATATCTCTCTTCATTCGCCTCCACGAATAATGCTGTCTCAGATCCTGATACATCTTTGCAGCACCCGGTTGGATGGAATACCGTGAAATATGGGCCTTAGCTAGAATCAAATCTCGGAGTCCATCCAGATTGGGCACGCAAATCCGGCCCTGCATCCTCATGACCCCATCATCACCAATAACCACATCCCTTGCATCACCGCGACGGACCCTGTCCTGAAGAACAAGCAAATGTGGGTCATCATACTGGCGTTCTCTAATCTGATCACAAAGAGAAGATATGGAGGCTACACAAGCCAATACCCGCGGAGGCTCTGATAGATCCAATCTCACCAACTGACTTGCTAAAGTCTAAACATCAAGTGCTAAAGGTCGCTCTGCTACTGGAAGGTAGGCTAAGCTCCCCAAACTCTCTGCTCTACCACTCAGGGCATCGGCCACTACATTGGCCTTCCCCGGATGATATAAAATAGTGAGGTCATAATCCTTGAGAAGCTCCAACCACCTCCTCTGACGCAAATTTAGATTCTTCTGCTTAAGCAGATGCTGCAAACTACAGTGATCAGTGAAAAACTCACAATGCACTCCATATAAATAATGACGCCAAATCTTCAAGGGGTGGGCAATAGCTGCTAGATCAAGATCGTGCACTGGATAATTCTTCTCGTGCACCTTCAACTGTTTGGACGCGTAGGCAATCACCCTACCGTTCTGCATCAAAACCGCTCCAAGGCCAACTCTCGAGGCATCACAGCAAATTGTATAAGAACCTGAACCCGTAGGAAAAATCAACACCAGAGCGGTAGTCAAAGCTCTCCTCACACTCCTCAGTCCACCTGAACTGAGCACCCTTCTGGGTCAGTCTGGTCATAGGTGCTGCAATGGATGAAAATCCCTCGACGAAATGGCAATAATACCCTGCCAAACCAAGGAAACTGCGAATCTCTGTAGCTGATGACGGTCTAGGCTAGCTATGCATCGCCTCTACCTTCTTTGGATCAACCTGAATACCCTCACTGGACACCACGTGACCCAAGAATGCTACTGAATAGCGAGAACTCACACTTCAAAAATTTTGCATACAATCTCTTCTCTCTCAAGGTATAAAGCACAACTCTCAAATGCTGCTCATGATCCTCCCGAGATTGGGAATACACCAAGATATCGTCAATAAACACGATGACGAAAGAATCCAGATAAGGCTGTAATACACTATGCATCAAGTGCATAAAGGCTGCTGGGGCATTGGTTAGCCCCAAAGACATAACCAGAAACTCATAGTGACCATATCTAGTCCTGAAAGCAGTCTTCGAGATGTCTGGCCCCCGAATCTTCAACTGATGATAGCCGGAACACAAGTCAATCTTGGAAAATACCATGGCACCCTGCAACTGATTAAACAAGTCATCTATACGAGGAAAGGGATGCCGGTTCTTCTCCGTAACTCTGTTCAGCTGCCGATAATCAATACACATACTCATAGAACCATCCTTCTTCTTTACAAACTGTTGGCCCAAGAAAGGGAATAGTTTTGAAGATTTACAAAGGAACTTCGAGATGAACCAGGTGCATCACAGGTGACATAGACCAGCAGAGTTAAAGGCACATGATATGCACATGCATGAGATAAATGTATTCTGGTAAAATTGAGATAACTTCTGATCGAAAAGATTGCAAAAACGAAATTAAATAAGGACTCCTTATTCAATAACAACAGAATCTAAGATAAGGAAGGATTTAGGAGTTGAGTTTCACTAGAACTCTTTCACCAAGGAAGAGTAGCATTAGGATTCTAGTTAATTCCTTATCTACTAAATCCTATATATATTGCAGAATGTTCTTATTGTAGAGAGACACACAAAAGCAGAAATTTATCAAGAATTGAGAGCAAAATTCGTGAAGAAATTTTGCAGGCAGTTCGAGCCAAATTAGAGAGTGCGAATCTGGAGCTACTTGAACCAGCTAGAAGAACCAGTTCCATCTGTTGTCTTTTAGTCTAGTTTATTTGTAGTAGGTGATTAAAAATTGTACCTTCATCTTTATCTAGAAGCAATTGTAATAGGTACTGAGTGTTCAAGTTATAGTTAACTTGATGATTTGTCGCAAATAGCTAGAGGCTAGTTTGCCACAAAGGGTTAGAGTTAATCCTTAGGTTTACAAAAGAGTTTATTTTGTAAATGCTGTTTGGTTCATTGTTGTAGTGAAGTGTTTGGAGAAAATCCTACTGAGTAGTAGTCGTGGTGTTTTCACCTTTTGAGCCGGGTGTTTTCCACGTAAAAATCTCTGTATTCTTTACTTTTCTGCATTTATTATTCCGCAACAGTACGAGTTGGAACACATAGAAGAACTAGGTCCTTGTATAATGACAACACTCGAAAATTGGACACCACACAAATCACCCTCTCTTGTGTAGTATTGACGTATAAAACATCAATTGGTATCAGAGCAGGTTATCCTTGAAGAGGCTAAAACCTTAGGAAAAGATCAAGATGAGTGCACTACCTGAAAAGTGTAAAGAGAAATCCACCACTAGGCCACCACTATTCAATGATCAGTTGCAGATGACTGATGGATGCTTCAAATGTGGTAAAAAGAACCACATGATCAAGAACTGTCCTATGTGGGAAGTCGTGTGGACAAAGGAGAAATCTGAAAGAAGGAATATGTTCATGATAAGAGGAACTACAACAAAAGGTCATCCAAAGCAATGGTTGTTGCACGAGCACTTATAGCAGTTTGGGAATCTGAAGATGAACCTGATGAAGATCCGAGATAAGTTTTCTGGACCTTAAGGATAAAATTAAACTCCTTTCTAAAGATAGACTATTTGAATTGTTGCTAATTTTAATTGATGAATCTAAGAATATAAGTTCTGAAAAAGAACAGCTGCCAAAAGAGTGTAACTTTTTAATAGCAGAATGCAAAAACCTGGAAATAAATATTTGTAAAACTGAAAAGGAAAATACTACATTGAAGAACCAGGTTCATGCACTTGATACAACTGTCTTAGAACTTAGATCTGAAAATCTAAAATTGAAGTTAGGAACAGGTAAAGAAATAGCTAGTGACACATAACTCTCACTAGAAAAGGATCTAGGAAAGGTAAAAGATGAGCTTTATAAAAAGGATGAACTGGTAAGAACCCCGAAGGAGGACTTGACTAAGGTTAAGCATGATCTAGACAGAACTTATAAATGGAACAGGTCCTCTGATGCACTTTTATTGCTACAAAAACATCATAGTAGCAACAGAAGAGGACTTGGCTTTGGGAACTCTACACCTAAGTGGGATCCCAAAGGCAAGTACCTCACACTCCCTGAGAACAAGATTTTCACACACTATGGTAATATTGGTCACTATAAAAGTGAATGCACTTCAAAAGAGAAGGCAAGTCAGAAGAACAAAAAAAATTTTCTAGGGAAAAATAAGCTGCCAAGTTGGGCTAAAAAGAATGTGATTTATCCTTTTGTCTGTAGAAAGGGACCCAAACTAGTTTGGGTTCCTAAGACTAACCCCTGATTTCCTTTTGCAGGTTCAAGTGAAGGGAAGAAACCAAATATGGTACATGGATAGTGGTTGCTCAAAGCACATGACAAGAAGCAAAGACCAATTCCTTTCACTTGAGAAACTCAAAGGAGGTAATGTCTCCTTTGGAAATGGGAAGAAAGGTGAGATCATTGGGGCTGATAAGGAACAAGATGATGAAGAGATTGGACTATCAAGAAACTCAAATGATGAAGTCACAGTCCATCCTGAAGCAGGATCACAGGATGGAACAGGTCCTTCCACCCAGGGCAATGTGACAGGGGGAACTGACTAGGGAGGAACCGATCCTCAAACCTCTAGGGAACCTGTCCATGAACCTATTCCTCAGTAACAAAACCAGGAAGGAAAATCCAAAGAAATTGACACTCCTATTGCAACATCCACGAAATTGGATATGGATGAACCCAATTCATCTGTTGATCAGAAGATGTATAGGGGAATGATTAACTATTTGTTATATCTCACTGCTAGCAGACCTGATATTGTTTTCAGTGTAGGCCTTTGTGTTGGATTCCATGAAAATCCAAAAGAGTCTCACTTGACCGTGTCAAGAGGATCTTGAGATACCTAAAAGGCACCACTGACCTTTGTCTATGGTATCCATAAGGTAGTAATTTCAACTTAGTGGGATATGATGATGCTGATTTTGCAGCTTTTCTCGTGGATAGAACGAGCACCTCAGGTATGACACAATTTCTTGGCTCATGTCTTGTGTCTTGGGCCACCAAAAGGTAAAATTCTGAGGGCTTATTTACTGCTGAAACTGAGTGTATTGCTGCTGCCTCATGTTGTGCTAAATATTGTGGATCAAACAAAAATTAATGGATTGTGGGATTGATGTAGGTTGTATCACTATCTTTTGTAAAAACACTAATGCAATTAGTATGACCAATAACTCGGTTCATCACAAAAGAACTAAGCACCTAGATGTTAGACATTATTTTAAGGGATAATTATGAGAAGGGATTGATCACTATTGAGTTTTATGCTTCTGATAAACAAATTGTTGATATCTTTACAAAAGCACTGAGTAGAGAGAATTTTGAAAGGAACATGTTACTACTAGGGATGATTAAGATCACCTGATTGAACCAGTTTAGAATGTACATGAAAAAAAGGGAAAAAGAAGAAGGAAAAATGAAAATTTTTTTTGCTAGAAAATCAGGAATTTATGTAAATAATCAGATTAACAATTGCTCAGTCTTATACTGTAACAAGTATACTCTTATGCCATGTTTTGATATGACTTACTGGTCACTAATGAAAATTTTCCTATCTTTGCAAATTGAGGCTTGATCAAGAGGATTCTGAAATGATGAACCTGGTTCATCATGCTGGTTCATCTGAAAGGCGAGGTATGTGTTCTACACTCTGCACACTTTGAAATACTAATAATTAAATCATGAGCAGAGCTCTGCCCAAACTCAAAATCTTTTCAAAGCCTATCCATTTGACTTTGAACCAGTTCTGTTTCAACAAGAATCCTAACCAAATTAAAATACCTAGATTCTAGGGAAGCCTTAACCGTCAATTCAAAACTAAAAGTTCATTCAAGCCATCCCCTCCCTTAAAAATCATTCCCAAATTTTCGATGACTCAGGTAACATCTGTCCCAAGTCCTTCTTCTGAGGTCATCTCTGATGTTGCTGAAAAACTTAGAAAATAGGTTCATACTGGTTGGGTCTAGAATAGATGTGGAGTTGTCGGAAACAATAAGAATAGGTGGTAAAAATTAAAAAAATGAGAGTGAGGGAGTACGGAGTAATGAGAAAGGGAAAATGGAAAGAAGTGGCTGCTTCTTCACCCACCTCTCAATCTGTTAGAATGGCTATTTGTGGAGCTGAGCCAAAAAAGAGGAAGAAAGTAGCAAGAACGCAGGGGGAAGTGAATCAGGAGAAACAACTGAAGGGTTAGTAAATTTAGGAAAGCAGACAGATGAACCTGGTTCATCTTCTGAGGAAACCCTAGTGGATCTGCTGAAAATGTTAGGTGATAATTACAATACAAAGAAGAAAAGAACTCCTAAAGCTCAAACGTTTGGAACAATAAGAGAAAGTAAGAAATGAAAAGCTTCTCCTTCTGAGACTTCTAATATTTCTCTTCCAAGAGGAAGAAGTACAAGGATCAAGGTAAAGCAAAGTGAGGATGGGTTGAAGAGAGCTTTAGAGGAGAGTAAGAAGAAAAGAGTGGAAAAAGGGAAAGAACAGGTTGTTGAGCCTATTGAGGCTGTTGAAGTGGATAAGATGGACTTGGTCCATCAAAGTGAAAAAGTGGCAGAGGTAGAGGTTCAGACCCCTAAGCTCAAGAAAGCCATGACTTCCTCAAAGAAGTCTTTATCTGTTTCTAAGTCTGCTGAACCATCCATCTTGGCTAAATGAACCAGGTCTACAGTTTTTCCAAGCCTTAATTTCCTAGCCTGCCTAGAACTTTCAGTGACCCACATTCCGAATTTTTGTTTGTTGCTCATGTTTTAACTGTTTTTGTTTTATTTTGTGGATTGTGGCAGAATCGTATTCGCTCTATCAATGAAATCTGATGCTGTTTGCTCTGATTCAGTATCTCTATTTTTTGATAGTTTGAATTCTTAGTTGATTATTGATGATTAATCCATGATTGCATATGAAGTTGCCCAAATGTCCATGAGTAAGTGTTAAAAATCTGGGATTCACATAATTTTTTTGCAACTTTTTGATGATGCCAAAAGGGGGAAGATAGGTTGTGCTCTGAACATGTGATATTTATAACCTAATGAACCTGGTTCTTTGTGGTAAATGCTTAATACTCTTATATGTGTCAATGTTGGACTAAGCTGAAATAGGCCTGAAGCACAAAGTTTGTCATCATCAAAAAGGGGGATTTTGTTGGCCCAAGAAAGGAAATAGTTTTTAAGATTGACAAAGGAACTCCGAGATGAACCGGGTCCATCACAGGTGACATAGACCAGCAGAGTTAAAGGCACATGAGATGCACATGCATGAGATAAATGTATTCTGGTAAAATTGAGATATCTTCTGATCGAAAAGATTGCAAAAACGAAATTGGAGAAGGACTCCTTATTCAATAAGAACATAATCTAAGATAAGGAAGGATTTAGGAGTTGAGTTTTACTAGAACTCTTTCACCAAGGAAGAGTAGCATTAGGATTCTAGTTAATTCTTTATCTACTAAATCCTATATATATTGCAGAATGTTCTTATTGTAGAGAGATGCACAAAAGTAGAAATTTATCAATAATTGAGAGCAAAATTCGTGAAGAAATTTTGCAAGCAGTTCGAGCCAAATTGGAGAGTGCGAATCTGGAGCTACTTGAACCAGCTAGAAGAACCAGTTCCATCTGTTGTCTTTTAGTCTAGTTTATTTGTAGTAGGTGATTACAAATTGTACCTTTCAGCTTTATCTAGAAGCAATTGTAATAGGTACTGAGTGTTCAAGTTATAGTTAACTTGAAGATTTGTCACAAATAGCTAGAGGCTAGTTTGCCACAAAGGGTTAGAGTTATTCCTTAGGTTTACAAAAGAGTTTATTTTGTAAATACTGTTTGGCTCATTGTTGTAGTGAAGTGTTTGGATAAAATTCTACTGAGTATTAGGTCGTGGTTTTTTCACCTTTTGAGCCGGATGTTTTCCAAGTAAAAATCTCTTTGTTCTTTACTTTTCTGCATTTATTATTCCGCAACAGTACGAGTTGGAACACATAGAAGAATCAGGTCCTTCTATAACGACAACACTCGAAAATTGGACACCACACAAATCACCCCCCCTCTTGTGTGGTATTGACGTATAAAACATCACAAACAATACCAGTGCACCCCAAGGTGACACACTAGGCCGAATGAATCGCTTATCCAGGAGTTCCTGAAGCTGCTCCTTTAATTACTTTAGCTCCGCTGGTTCCATACGATAAGGTGGAATAGAAATAGGCTGAGTGCCTGGCACTGGTCAATACCAAAATCAATGTCCCTGTCAGGTGGCATGCTTGGCAGGTCTGCAGGAAACATTTTCGGAAAGTCACAGACCATAGGAACCGAATCAATAGCGGGAGTCTCACCACTGACATCCCTCACAAAAGCTAGATACGATAAACACCCCTTCTCAACCATACGCTGAGCCTTCAGGTAGGAAATCACCCTGCTAGGCACATAATTAGAAGAACCTCTCCACTCAACCCTCGGGCATCCGGGCATAGCTAAGGTCACGGTCTTAGCATGACAATCAAGAGCGACATGACACGGAGATAACCGGTCCATTTCCAATATCACATCAAAATCGACTATGCTGAGTAACAGTAGGTCCACTCGGGTCTCCAGACCCCCAATAGATATCACACACGACCGATACACACGGTCCATAACAACAGTATCGCCCACCGGAGTCGATACATGAACAAATGTAGCTAAGGACTCACGGGCATACCCAAAAAATGGGCAAAATATGAAGAAACATAGGAATATGTAGAGCCAGGGTCAAATAAAGCCAAAGCATCCCGGCAATAGACTGAGACAATACCTGTGATCACTGTATCGGAGGCCATAGAATCTGACCTGGCTGGAAAGGCATACATACGGGCCTGACCTCCACCTGCTCGACCTCCCCCTCTAAGGCGGCCTCTAGCTGACGGACTACCACCCCTGGCTGCCTGGGTGGGCGGTGAAATAACTGGAGCTGGAGTCGAAGGCTGGCTCCTCGGCTGAGATGGGCCTCCAAGAAGATGAGGACACTACCTCCTCATATGCCCGAACTCTCATACTCATAACAACTCCCTGGAGCTGGACTGGGACTGAAATGAACCCCTGACACCAGAATGGCCACTAGGAGAACCATGCATAGAAGAACCCTAAACTGATGGTGCTCGAGCTGCACTCTGGGCTGGAAGGGCACCGAATAAAGAAGGTCCTAGTTGAAAACCGCGAGGACCATGCCCCGAAGATGCACCACTATAGGCTGGGCGGCCTGACCGAGGAGTCCTGAATGAACGGCCTCTACCATGCTGAAACTGCCCCCTGTAAGGAGCACCACTAGAACCACCCAATCCACGAGGCCTCTTGGCCTCTCTACCCGCTCCTGGTGGCGAACCGACTCAATATCTCGAGCAATATCGGCAACCTACTCGAATGTAGCATCTGATACCCTCTCCCGAGTCATGAAAAGGCGGAGCTGATAAGTGAGGCCATCCACGAACCTCCTAATCCTCTCCCTATCAGTAGAGACCAACTCGGTAGCATGACGAGCCAACTTCGAAAACTGCATGTCATACTGTGTCACTGATAGCTCCCCCTGACGCAGCTGCTCAAAATGCCTGCGCTACTCCTCCCTATGAGACTGGGGTACATACTTCTCCAAAAAGATAGTGGAGAACTGCTGCCAGGTAAGAGGTGCTGAACCAACAGGCCTACGCCTCTCAAAAGACTCCCACCAAGTGAAGGCAGTACCAGAAAACTGAAAAGTAGCAAATGAGACCCCACTGGTCTCCAAAATCCCAACAGTATGCAGCCTCCTCTGACACTTATCCAGAAAACCCTGGGCATCCTCGCCCTCAGCACCACTGAATGTTGGAGGCTGTAGTCTACTAAACCTCTCCAGTCTACGCTGCTCGTCCTCTAGTATAGATGGAAACACGAAGTCCCAAGCTGTAGCAACCGGCTGGGCTGGAACCGCCCCCGGTGTCTGATGGCTCTGAGTACCCTGCTCAGGTGTCCAGGAAACTGGAGTCTGACTGCCTCCCCCGTCCTGAGAAGTAGTGGCAACTGCCTAAGCAAGGGTGGTACACACAGTCAAGATCTAAGCCAAGGTCTCCTGAATACCCGGAATAACAATAGGCACTGCCGGTGCTTGAGCCTGTCCTGCTGGAGCATCTGCGGTGGGAGCCTGATCCTGAATAGTAGGGGCATCAATTGATATTGCCCTGGCTTCCGCACTGGCTGGCCCCCTATCTTTACCTCGGCCTCGACCGCAACCTCGACTCCTCACTGGTCTAGATGGTGGTTGATCGCCCTGATCGGTGGCGCGAGTCCTCAGCATCTGTGAGAGAATAAAAGAACAGAAGTTTAGATTTCCAGAATCAATCAAATGGCACGACAAAATTCAAGAAAAAAATGAGATTGTTCCTAAGGGTTCTGCATCCTCTCGAAGATAAGTACAGACGTCTCCGTACCGATCCACAAGACTCTACTAAACCTGCTCATGACCGTTGAGTCCTATGTAACCTAGGCTTTGATACCAACTTGTCACGACCCCAAATTCCTAAACTAACCGTGATGGCGCCTATCATGGAACTAGGCTAGCCAACCAATTCAGACTATCAATATATATATCATAATTTCCCAAATTTAGCAGATTTTAAAATAGTAGAATGAGATGAAACAAAATACACACTTCCCCAAAACCTGGAGTCAACTGTCATGAGCATCTAAGACTGAAAATACAATGCACAACATAGTGTCTTGCTACAACAAAAGTTGAGGTACAAAAGACCAAAAGAAACTATGATCTGAGGGAAGGAAATAAGGTGAGCTGGGGACGCTGAGCAGCTACCTCAATCCTCGAACAACTCCAAGCTCATCCGAAATTCAACTAGTGAGATGGTCCGGTACCTGGATCTGCACACAGAGGTGCAGGGAGTAACGTGAGTACACCAACTCAGTAAGTAACAAAGTAACTAAAAACTTGAGCGTAGTGACGAGCATTTATAAATCATGTAAATCCATATAACTAGTGACTGTGGAAATAAGTAAATCAAGTCAGAAAGTTACATTTCTGAGTGTTTCATAAAACTTTGGTTCCCATTTAGAAATATCGTATAAAATATTTATCCAACATTTATCAAAAGAGGCTAAGTCTAAAGAAGAGTGAAAACAAAAATTTCATAGAATATAAGCCCCTCGGGCATAGTATTGCTCACAATAAAGCCTCTCGCGAAAGCCTCTCAGTCACTCGTGACTCCACTATCAGTATCTCATGCTCTCACTTAACACTCGTACTCAGCAAGCACCATGAACACATGCAACTGCTGTGGCGGGCAACCTGCTCCACTACTATATATATATATATATATATATATATATATATATATATATTTATACTGTGCGGCGTGCAGCCCGATCCATATATATAACATACGCTGCGGCGTGCAGCATGATCCATATGATAGTCGACTGCGCTCCCTGGGGGTGTACATACTCCTGGAGGGGCTCCTTCAGCCCAAACACTATATCTGCTGCGACGTGCAGCCCGATCCAATATGTATATTGCTGCGACATGCAGCTCGATCCATATATAACATATATTGCTGCAGCGTGCAACCCGATCCATATATATATAATCTCTATTGCTGCGGCGTGCAGCCCGACCCACATATAATATATAACATATATATTGCTACGGCGTGCAACCCATCCCATAACTATCCTCCCATACTCGGCGCTCGGTCTAACACATATATACTGCTGCGGCGTGCAGCCCGTTCCATAGCTATCCTTATATACTCGGCTCTCGGCCTGACTCAGTCACCCTCACAAGCCACTTGGGTAATTCATCTCAACTCACGGGACTCAACCCAAAATACTTTCCAGAGTTTTCAAAGCAGTGATAACAGTGAAAATAACAACAAGTAGGAAACATGACCGAGTTCACAATTGTTCTAACATAATAGTGGTAGAATAGTGTAAAAGTACCCCCTGAGGGTCTAAACAGGTCGGCATAAGTCCCCAAACATGGAAAATACCCCTGAGGATCTAAACAGATCGACACAATGCCCCAAACATGGCTCACAGCCCATAACAAGTATAAACTTTTGAAAGACAGGATGTCGTAAGGTTTCAAATCAAATACGCGGCTTAATAGTCACTATGGGACGGACCAAGTCACAATCCCTACCGCTGCACGCCCCCACTCTCGTCACCTAGTGTGTGCGTCACCTCATTTATCAACACAATATTAAATAACGGGGTGTCATACCCTCAGGTTTAGAGTTAAAATCGTTACTTACATCAAAACAGCCCAAAAGCTACTTCGCAATGCGCTTGCCCCTCGAATTGGCTCCCAAATGCTCCGAATCTAACCAAAATCAGATTAACATCATCAATATACGCTAACAGAACAAAACCCAATCGAAAGATATAAATTTTAACACAATTCTCGAAATTCGGCCAAATCCGAGCCACGGGCCCACATCTCATAATTCAATAAAATTTACATCACTAGAATCCTCATCCTCCCACGATTCTATACATACCAAAAACTCCACAATCGGACCATAATTGCCTACTCAAATCACCAAAGGAATTTCCAAATTTCCTCCCCATTTTTCCCAAATTTTTTCCACTTTAATTCTTCAAATTACAAGCCTAATCCTTTACAAAATAACATATAAACGAGTTTTATAATCCGGGAACTTACCTCCACTGAAGACCTTCGAATTCCCCCTTCAATGTGCTCTCAAACAAGCTCAACCCGCATGCAACAATGGAAGAAATGACAAAATATTCGCGGAGAGACCTATTTATACTGTTCTACCAAGTTAATCCGCACCTGTGGACAATTATTCGCACCTACGGACTCACACCTGCGGTCCCCCGGTGCGCACCTGCGAAATCCCACTAACAGTCCAAACTTCGCACATGCGAGTCCCTTTCTGCACCTGCGGCTTCGCAGATGCGACCCATGCTTCGCACCTCGTGATTCTTCCTGCCTAGCCTCTTTTCGCACCTGCACAAGGTCCTTCACACCTGCGGCATCGCACCTGCGGCTCCCCATCCACAGGTGCGGCCACACCAGTAAATTCACACCAGCAGCTATTTTGCTGCAAATTCTTAAGTCCAATCCTCCGTTAACCATCCGAAATAAATCCCGAGCCCCTCGGGACGCCAACCAAACATACCAACACACCCCATAGCATCATTCAAACTTAGTCGAGCCCTCGAAACACCAAAAACAACACAAAAGGACCAAAATTACATTAAATTCAAGCCTATGAACTTTAAAACTTCTAAATTTCGCCAATGATGCCGAAACCAACCAAAACGCATCCGATTGACCTGAAAATTTGCACACATATCCAAAATGACATTACAAACCGGCTCCAACTGTCGGAATTCCATTCCGACCCCTATAGCCTATTTTCCATTGCCGACTGGAAATCGCCAAAAACTAACCTTCGCCAATTCAAGCCTAATTCTACACCGGACATCAAAACTTCATTCTGAACACACTCCTAAGTCCCAAATCACCTAAAGAAGCTGTCTGAGCCATAAAATTCACATTCTGAGGTCGTTTACCAATAAGTCAACTCTAGTTGACTTTTTTAACTTTTAAGCTAATTTAAGAGACTAAGTGTCTCTGTTCTCACCACGACCACTCCGAACCCGAATCAACCGACCCAACATAAAATATACAGGCTAAGCAACATATGATAAATCAGGAATTGGGGAAACAAGGCTAATCTCACGGAACGATCGACATGGTCGTTACAGAATCCCTAATAGTCGCCTTACCAATCCCTCTTCGATTCCGACCTTAATATGGAAACCTTCTATGATTTCCTTTTCATGTGAGTTCTGTCAACCTGTTACTTACACGGTTTTAGTATCACCTAGTACTTGCCTATTTTTGGCAAAGTACCAGGCTTTGAGTTATGTGCAATCGTCTTTATTCTCCACGATTTGGACAATATTTCATCCTTATACGTTCATGGCAAGGTAATATGAGGCCGATTCACCAAGATCTTTGGTCGATTTTTTGATTTCTGTCAAAATAGGGTTTGGAATTTCAATGTTTTCCTTTATATATTCTATTATCGATTGCATGTGATTTTCTTTCCTTATTTGTGTTTAATTGACTTTTTTCCATGTTTGTTCTTTCAATTTTACTACTATATAAACTCTTCCCTTAGTTCCTTTTGAAGGGACCTTAGTCACTGAAATTAACTATTGTACTCTCTTATTGTCTCATTCCATACTATTCTGCAATTTGAGACCTTAGCCGGCTGAAAGGCAAGGCCATCGAAAATTTGATTATTATTCTTTCTCAGTGCAAGCACTGCCCGAGGTTCACTAGAAATCCTTGGGAACTCTAACGCACTGGTATTTTAGGTTTTTGTTGTTCTTTCATTATTGACGATTAAAGTGCTGCTTGAAATTGTTCTTCTTACTTACTTGCTCGTTAATTTGTAACTGGTAAGTGCCTTTGGACTTTGCAGTTTCATTCTTTATTCATTTGTGTTCATGCTATGTATATCTATGTCACTGAAACCTATGTGAATCAACATGCTACTATGTCATCTCTGTTTGTAGCTCTATTGCTCTGAAGTGGTTTCATGATTCTATGTTTCTTCTAGCATCTAAGCTATCCTAATTTCTAGCCCTAATTCTGGCTTTCTTAAGCACATCTAGCCTAATTGCATAATCCACATAGTCTTAAGTTCGGCCGGGACCCACAGTTTTGGACCTCGAAAAGTGCCTAACACCTTCTCTTTGAGGTAATTTGAGCCCTTACCCGATCTTTGGTGGCGTTGACTAGTCAAACAGAGTTATTTGCATAATAGGTGCCCTAACACACCTCAAAACCGTTAGGTGACGAATCTTCTCTTTTAACATCCTATCTTCCATTTAAAAGAGTTGTCACATGTCGAAACCCGATTTCGCAAGAAAAAAGGGTGCGACAACATGGCGACCCTGCTAGGGATTTACACTTAGGCTCTTACCATAATGAACTTGGTTTATATGGATTGCTATATTTGTTACATGCACATCTCTTCCCTTATTCACCTTTATTGGTTTAAATATGCTATGATATGCATATTCTTCTCCTATTTACCTTTATTTGCTATGACCACTCTTCATCTTGTCAAAATTGCTATATCATGCCTACTTCCTTACCTGCTTTATTATATTATTGCATATATTCTATGAACTAAACTGACTTCTTTCTTTTGTCTTTCTTCCTTATTTTTTCCAACGTTTACTTTGCTATTGTATTTACTGTTTTCACATATTTTATCATGCAATACTTGGCAACGTGTTATTATCTCTGCATAAAGAATGCTCCATAACATACTCCAGTCGTGCCAATTATCAATATAGCGGCGCTTGATGAGTGTCCGGGCTCTTCCAAAATTACCCTTTTTAAATCGGAAAGGCTTATTTGCGGTAGACTAGTAGATCAGCGATGCAATCGACAGTCCCCTGCCTTTTCCTCTCAAGTTGTCCACTTGAGAGTACCAGTCTAGACCATTCTAGAAACCTTACTCCAATATGAAATGTACATGCATCGCGTTAAACCTAGTACGGGTTAGAACGTTGTTAACATAATAGCCCACTAAGATAAACCTTGTCCAAAGTCCGATGGGATTTCCACAATCCCAATCGACTCCATCATGTTATGTGAATTACTTAGAGAAGATGTGACAATGTGTCGATCATTATTATGTAGGTGGTCGAATCTGGAGGGGTAAAGGGCTAACCTTTATTTGTTTGCAGAAAATGAAGCACGAATTCCCCAGGTTCGGCATGGTCCAAAACATTCAACCTTTGCTACTTGACTGGTGGAAAGACCTTTGCAGCGTCCGCTTATGTAACGACCCGACCAGTCGTTTTGAGTTCTAGCGCGTTGTTTGGCGATTTAAGGCCATGAGCAGCTTCATAAGGTATTATGACTTGTAGGCGTGGTCGGAACTGAATTTCGGGAAGCTCGGAGTCGGATTGGAAAGAAAGTTCTCATTTCGGAAGCCTTAAGTTGGAAGAATTGACTAAGATTGGATTTTTCAGTAAACGACCTCAGAATCAGGATTTGAAGGTTCCAGCAGGTTCGAATGATGATTTCGGACTTAGGCGTATGTTCGGAGCGGGTTTCGGATGACCCGGGAGCATTTCAGCGCATATTGTGGAAATCAGTATTTTGGAAGAAATTTCATAAGTCAGGGTTGAAGTGCATTTCAGTGTTATTGATGTCCGTTTTGGATTTCGAGTCTGGAATAGCTCCGTATGGTGATTCTGGTGTTAGGAGCGCGATCAGAAGTGAATTCGGAGGTCCATAGGTCATTTTGGAGTCATTTGGCTAAAGTTAGAAATTCGAAAGTTTTTAAGAAGTCTGACCGAAAGTGGAAATTTTGATATCGGTCGAATTTCGAAAGTTGGAGCAGGTTTGTAATGTTGAGTGTGACTTGCGTGCAAAATTTGGGGTCAATCGGACGTGATTTGATAGGTTTCGGCATCGAATGTAGAAGTTGGAAATTTCAAAGTTCATAAGGATTGAATTGAGTTGCGATCCATTGTTTTGATGTTATTTGACGTGATTTGAGGCCTCGAACAGGTCCGTATTATGTTTTGGAACTAGTTGGTGTGATTGGACGGGGTCCCGGGGGCCCCTGGTGGATTCCGGGTTGTTATCGGATCGAATTTGGGAAGTTGGGAAAGGCTAAGGCTGCTGGTGTCTGGTGTGACCACACCTGCACAACAAGGGCCACAGGTGCGGCTTTGGCGTCGCAGATGCATATTTTGGCTGGCTTGGCTGGGGGGCACAAGTGTGAGGTTATTTCTGCACCTGCAGAAGCGCAGATGCGGAAGAGGGAGCGCGGGTGTGGAGCCCGGCTAGGGAGGAGGAAGCCGCAGGTGCGGGTGCATGGGCGCACCTGCGGGCACGCAATGCGAGGCTGGAGGTAGCAGGTGCGGAGGTCAGGCCTGGGCAGTGTGTATTTTAAGACGGGATTTGACCATTTTTCACTCATTTCTCACTTTGGTTGGGCGATTTTGGAGCCTTGAAGAGAGGAGGTGTCATCATCTTCTATGAGATAAGTAATTCTTGCAAGTATTAGGGTAAATACATGATTTCATAAGGATTTAAACATGGAAATTGGTGGAAATTGTGGGTTTTGGGTATAACACCTAGAAATTTATATTTTTGGATTTTGGCCACGAATTTGGACATGGAACTTAGAGAAAATTATATATTTGAGATCGTAAAGTTATGGGTAATATTTATCTTCAAAAAATTTCAGAATTCGGGCACGTGGGCCCGAATGTGATTTTATCGACTTTACGAGCGGAGTTGGGAATTTATATAAATTGAATTGATATAAGTATTAGAGTACATTTTCATTGGTTTGCCCATTATTTGGTTAGTTTTGGGCGTGGTGCATCAATGTGAGTCGTCGGAAGGGCTTAGAGGCCGGTTATGAATCTTCGGAGCGAGGTAAGTCTCCTTTCTAACCTTGTAAGAGGGAATTGTCCCCATAGGTGAAATAATTGAATACGTGTTACTGTTTGTGGGGGCTGCGTACGCACGAGGTGACTGGAGTCCGTGCGTAGCTACTATTATGCTTATGTCCGGGTAGTCTAGGACACAGAAGCATGTTTTATTTGCCATACTTGTAACTTATTTAATGAATTTGGAAATAATTAAACCTTATCGAACTTGGTAAATAAGTTTCGGGAAAAGTTTTAAATACTACCTCCGCGTCCATTAAAAGAGAATTTTATCACTTCTTTGGGTAATTATTTTCCTGGTAAAATTTGAATAATGTTGTGAATATGTGTATCTATGAGTACCTGAGTCGCATGTACGATTCGCGAGCAGGGTAACTCTATTATTTATATATGACCGCGTCGTATGATCGATTCACGAGCGGGGTAATAGATGCATCTGTGGTTCGAGCCGTTCGACCCTTCGGCAATGCACAATTTATATTTATCGTTGGTTCGAGCCGTTCGAGCCGTTCGACCCTAGACATTTCTTGCACATGATATTTTCTGAGTACTTTCTGAGATTTTGAACTGTTTACTGGTCTTGAATTATAAATTGTGAACTGAAATGACGAGGATTTATAGTTTGTATATGTGGAAGAAGTTTTTATTTCCTATCAATATTTGTTATTTACCTTTGATATCCATGCTTAGTGTCATCCTTGTTTATATTGAATTGACCTCTAGCAAGTGTCAAAGTCGACCTCTCGTCACTACCTCTTCGAGGTTAGGTGGGATACTTACTGAGTACACGTTGTTTTCGTACTCATACTACACTTGCTATGCATTTTTACTGCACAGGTACATGTATATCTAGTGGCCCCGCTTGGTGTCGTGGCATGGTTGATATGGGGACTTGGGTGAGCTGCACCTCTCGAGACGACTCGTATCCAGAAGAGTCTTCCTCAGATGTATTGTATTGAACTTTTATTTCTTTTTCCAGTTTGTATTCCGGACAAATATTGTATCACATGTATACTTCCTAGAAATTTTGCTCATGCACTTGTGACACCGGGTTCTGGGATGACTTTGGGATGTATTTGTCGATTGAATTATTTAAAACATTGTTATTACTCGATAACTTTAATTGATCTTTATATAATGAAATAAAAAGTAACGATTTCAAAAATACTAAAATAGGAATTCAATTAACCATTGAGTGTTGGCTTGCCTGATTGTGGTGTCCGACGCCATCACGACCTTGATGGATTTTAGGTCGTGATAACGTGCTACCAGAGCGCTAGGTTCCCTTAGGTCTCACGAGTCATGAGCAAGTCTAGTAGAGTCTTGCGGATCGGTACAAAGACGTCTGTACTTATCTTCGACAGGCTACAGAGCCGTTGGGAGTACTTCACTTCTTGATTCCTTATCGCATGGTTTGATTCCTTTGAGGTTATTCCTATGTTTCTTCTTACTCAATCTTATACGTCGCGAAGAGCTTGACATAATCAAGAATTTGAGGAATTGTAATGGTACTACAGATATGGTGCCTGAGGGTTTTCCATGCACAGTTGGTTGGGGATATTGGCGTTGCTCTGCGGAAGGATATTATGTTGTTTCAGCTCGATAGCTGCACTTCTGAGAGCTTTGAGTTTATGCGCATATTTGCTATTATGCTTATGATTGGTTATCGTGCGATATTGATATGATGATAGGATGCTTGCCCATATGTCGGGGAAACAGATGTATTGATAGGATTTCTACTCGGAGCGTGATTCCGAGATTTCAGTATTTTATTCCCGGCGGAGGAAAGACAATTGGACTATAAATGATCAGGTTCGGGTTGATAAGCCAATGAGACTGGGTGTTTTCAAGTGAGGAGGAATCTTCATTCGTGATGTGGCATCGTCGTCTTTGATCGAATAAGATGTGCTAAGTTCACCGGTGCTATGGTCTCTTCGGTTGCATTGGGCCAGAGTAATGTGAAGTAATATTGAAGAAGCGGCTGTCAGAGATCGTGGTGTACGGTGGTTCAGGATTGAATAAGTATTTCTAATGTAGGCGGCTCAAGGAAGATAATCTTCGAAGAGTTTTGAGGTTGTGGTGGTCTACTGGTTTAAGTGCTACAGAGAATGATATTTATTTGAGGCAACGACTGGGCAGCCTACAATGAGGAAAGACATGTGGGAAGTGTCAAGCAATGGTTGGATTTCTAGAAGGCCAAGTGTAAGAAGCGGAAGTCGAGCAGTCGCTTAAAGGAGTGAGTTTGACCAAAGTGGGAGAGTGGCAGCGTAGCATATGAGTTCTGTGGTAAGATAGCTGCACATCTTGAGGAGAAGTTTGGAGAGACTAGAGAATGTTAGTGGACGATGGTTGGGTCCACATGCTTAAATTGAAATATTGGCTATTTCGGCGGAAGATTGGATGCAACAGAGAGGAGTTGTTCGATATGAAGAAGGATGAAACATAGCTGTGAATTAGAAGATATTGTCGCGCATTTAGTAGATGTCAACGAGGAGCGGACGGACTGGTAAAGTTGGTAAAAGAGAACATGCGTAGGATGGGGTATTGAGGTTGTAGAGATTGTGCAGTACAACGTCGTTGGAAGGTGTCAGTTGGTAATTTTTGCAGGTGGGTTATCTTCTGTGAGCAAGCTAGTGGTTGCGTGGTTGGCGGAGTTTCGCGAGGGATTTTACTAACTATTCAACAAGAGGTCAGATAGGAGAATGTGGTTAATGACTCAGAGTGCTTGTGAAATGCTAACAGAAGGATTTCAAGGAATTTGGCAAGTCGGTTATGCAGGATAATGTCAACAAAGAAGGAAGATTGTTGGTGACTTCCAGATTTGTGTAATAATGGCTTCAGGCTAAGTGGGAGAGTTCCACCGCCTACGATTGGGTTGCATGGGTATCTACTGGCGAAAATTCTGGTCATCGACATATTAGTGGGTTATTACAACTAAGGGAAGGAGGCATGAGTAGTAATTGAGCATAGGATTTGATAAATATGTGCAAAGGTTGGACTTATGGAATTAGGTTTAGGCTTTGGAAGGATTCATGATTTATGCTTAGTGCAGAGGTAATTTGCAAGGGAAGTGATTCAGTGGAGTGCTTATTCAAGATCGGTGTTTAGGTGCCAGCGAAGCCGTGAAGTTGATTATATTCGGGACCAAGCCAGAGTGGGTGACTATTAACAATGGTCCTAGTAAATTCGAAGGTCAGAATGTGGTGTCTAAGGATCTCAAGCCCACAGTATGGTTAAGAATTGGGCTTTTGCAGCGGAATTTTGAGAAAGAGGATATGGTTGGAGTGTTCTATGTTATCTTCGGCATGCAGAGTAGAATTTGGAGGAAAAAAAGAGGAGAAAATGACTTCGGGTTCATAGAAGGGTTATCAGAATGGGTATACCGGTCGAAGATGTGAATATGCGTGCAAGGAGAGCATGAAACGATTCATGGGCTTAGAGACAAGGTAGTCTCATGGAATGGAATCACTCAAAGTGAGTGCGAATTGAGTTGCTATGTGTTGATTTGGAGTTATCATCATTCCTAAGGTGAGCATGAATGGGATTAAGGTAAAAGTTGGGTCGTATTATATGAGCTTATGAAAGGTTTAATTGAATCTCACTGCGGTATTGTGGCGGTGTTAGCGTATGGGCATTGTGAGTTATTATTCATCTTGATCTATGGCTTGAGCAAAGTGGGGGAAGTCTGCTGTTGATAAGTTGAGTGTGCGGCTAAGTGTTGTATCAGTTTCAGTTGGAGGTATACAGATGAATCAGTTATGTCCTGTAGAAGTGGAGTTTGAGAATGATGCGAGTAATGGAAATTTGGAAAAGTTAGATGGTCAGTCATGGGGGAATTGGCGCAGCGGCGGGAGTATTCAGTCCTTTCAGCATGATTAGTTATACATGTGAGTTATGACGGTGCGTGTGAGTGCTTGATGGCCGCCGTAATTGATTTTATTTGGAAGCATTCAAGTATTGTGGCCTGTCATGTGTAGGCGGATCCCGGAAGGATTATGGTGGTATAGACTATTATAGGAGGATTTGTATGTTTTTTGATTATGAGAATTCACTCCTGTGTTGTTATGGTTCTCTTGAATTGAGTTAAGTAAAAGGTTTCTATGTGATAAAGTGTTTACCCTATTAGTGGTTCAGGAGTTATGACGAGATTCCGGTGCGATTGCATATTGGCATGTTAGGTGCAGTGAACGGTATGAGATTTGGAAGTGAGGATCAAGGTAGCAGTTCGGAGTTGGAAAGGATGTCACGAGCTCAGATGAGCAAGGAAAGGGATTTGGATGTTTAGAGTAAGCTGGTATTGTCTTCAGCATCATCTGAGATCGGTGGTTGTGTAAGAGGCGTTGCGTTCTGGTTGCAAATTTCTTGGTAGGCTTTACAGCAGTTGTGTGGCCGATGGTATGGAGGTGCAGACTTGTTATATAGTGCATGCGGTTGTGGAAGCGTATTCCACATGAAGATCATATGAGTGTAACATGTAGTCACTTGATTGATTGAATATTCAGACCAAGTATAAAGAAGTATAATATTATTTATTTGAGAGTTTATGCCTGGAGGGTGCTCGGTTCATTATGTTGTGGATGTAGGGGTTTTGCTCCGGCTGTGATGGCTGTTCTTGCATTTTATGAGGAAAGGTGGGTTATTATGGACACAGGTAAGGCTTTTAGCCTAGCTCGGTGCGAGCGGAATCGGCTTGAAGGTTGTGAATGGATTTAAATATAATTATGGGCTCCATAAGAGTCAGGTGTGTTCATTTCAGTATAGCGCTTTTCATGGAGAGTTATTAGAAAATTAGATGTTGATCCATCCTCGTCCATTTCATGTAATATTATGATTGTGCCGTGTGAGTTGTGAAATGACTTGATAGTTTCTTATATGTTGAGATTCCGCGTAGTGATGATGTTATGGGAGCAGGATAACTCTTGAGATTCAGAGTATATATATATATATATTGCACCTCAGCTGTGCTTGAGTTTTGTAGCGTATGGATCTATCAGTCTTCCCAGGATGGTATTATGCACTTAGCGTGCTTGAGACCGATATTTGATATTTTGTGGTAATGAGCAATTTAGCTCGGTGTGTATCTCCTTACGTGAATTGTGGCATCATGTGAGACCTTTGGTCATGACTGGGGTGACTTGTTGTCTGAGCAGTTCATACTGGGTGAGACGAGATTTATCGGATCAGGGATCAGTGCGATAAGATTGTGTGAAGTATATTAAAGAAAAAATACCATTAGTTGGTTCGTAATAAGGTGATGATTCTAGGCAAGAGAAGAGGTTCAATGATTTGTTGACTCTGCAGTTGGTTGTAAACTTCTACACATCTCCTCCATTGCGATGGTATCGTAAGCGTTATAGCAGGACCGATATATATGTCATGAGATGCATTGGGAGAATCAGATTCATGGAACTTTGGCTATTAAAGATCAGGGAATGTCATTATGGTTAAATGATGAATTATGCGGTGTATGGTGCTAAGTCAGCAAAGGCATGCAATCATGTTCTGCTACCTCGTGTAGTGATTCATTCGGTTGTCATATATTGGAAACATGCCTGGTAGAGAATTTCGGGAATTGGACCTGGGTTCTGAGCTTATTGTATGGATAGAAGAAGATATCTTCAGATTTGATCGAGCTAATGTGCTCAACTGAGTGAGGTAGCACGGGTAGGTTCACGAAGTGTTAGACGGTGGATTCAGATAACTCCAGAGTAGTTCTTAGCACATTCGAGGACGAACACATTTTTAAGTGGGAGAGAATGTAACGACCCGACCGGCCGTTTTGAGATCTAGCATGTCATTTGGTGGTTTAAGGCCATGAGCAGCTTCATTTAAAGTATTATGACTTGTAGGCGTGGTCAGAACTGAATTTCGGGAAGTTCGGAGTCGGATTGGAAAGACAGTTCTCATTTCGGAAGCCTTAAGTTGGAAGAATTGACTAAGATTGGAATTTTGAGTAAACAACCTCAGAATCAGGACTTGAAAGTTCCAGCAGGTTCGTATGATGATTTCGAACTTAGGCGTATGTTCGGAGCGGGTTTCGAATGACCCGGGAGTGTTTCAGCGCATATTGTGGAAGTTAGTATTTTGGAAGAAATTTCATAAGTCAGGGTTGAAGTGCATTTCAGTGTTATTGATGCCCGTTTGGGATTCCGAGTCTGGAAATAGCTTCGTATGGTGATTCTGGTGTTAGGAGTGTGATCGGAAGTGAATTCGGAGGTCCGTAGGTCATTTTGGAGTCATTTGGTGAAAGTTAGAAATTTGAAGGTTTTTAAGCAGTCTGACCGGAAGTGGAAATTTTGATATCGGGGTCGGATTCCGATTCTGAAAGTTGGAGCAGGTCTGTAATGTTGAATGTGACTTGCTTGCAAAATTTGGGGTCAATCGGACGTGATTTGATAGGTTTCGGCATGGAATGTAGAAGTTGGATATTTCAAAGTTCATAAGGATTGAATTGAGTTGCGATCCAATTTTTTGATGTTATTTGATGTGATTTGAGGCCTCGAGCAGGTCCGCATTATGTTTTGGAACTGGTTGGTGTGATTGGACGTGGTCCCGGGGCCCCCGAGTGGATTCCGGGTGGTTATCGGATCGAATTTGGGAAGTTGAGAAAGGCTAAGGCTGCTAGTGTCTGGTGTGACCGCACCTGCGCAACAAGGGCTGCAGGTGCGAAGCCACAGGTTCGGCTTTGGCATCGTAAATGCGGATTTTGGCTGGCTTGGCTGGGGGGCGCAGGTGCGAGGTTATTTCCGCACCTGCGGAAGCGCAGATGCAGAAGAGGGAGCGCAGGTGCGAAGCCCGACTGGGGAGGAGGAAGCCGCAGGTGCAGGTGCATGGGCGCACCTGCGAGCGCGCATGTGCAAGGCTGGAGGCCGCAGGTGCGGAGGTCGGGTCTGGGCAGTGTATATTTTAAGACGGGATTTGGCCATTTTTCACTCATTTCTCACTTTTGTTGGGTGATTTTGGAGCCTTGAAGAGAGGGGGATGTCATCATCTTCTATGAGGTAAGTAATTCTTGCAAGTATTAGGTTCAATACATGATTTCACAAGGATTTAAACATGGAAATTGGTGGAAATTGTGGGTTTTGGGTAAAAGACCTAGAGATTTATATTTTTGGATTTTGGCCAGGAATTTGGGCATGGAACTTAGAGAAAATTATATATTTGAGTTCGTAAAGTTATGGGTAATCTTTATCTTCAAAAATTTCGGAATTCGGGCACGTGGGCCCGAGGGTGATTTTATTGACTTTTCGAGCGGAGTTGGGAATTTATAAAAATTGAATTGATATAAGTATTAGAGTATATTTTCATTGGTTTGCCCGTTATATGGTTAGTTTTGGGCGTGGTGCATCAATGTGAGTCGTCGGAAGGGCTTGGAGGCCGGTTATGAATCTTCGGAGCAAGGTAAGTCCCCTTTCTAACCTTGTAAGAGGGAATTGTCCCCATAGGTGAAATATTTGAATACGTGTACTATTTGTGGGGGCTACATACGCACGAGGTGACGGGAGTCCGTGTGTAGCTACTATTATGCTTATGTCCGGGTAGTCTAGGACCCAAAAGCATGTTTTATTTGCCATACTTGTAACTCATTTAATGAATCTGGAAATAATTAAACCTTATCGAACTTGGTAAATAAGTTTTCGGAAAGGTTTTAAATACTATCTCTGCGTCCATTAAAAGAGAATTTTATCACTTCTTTGGGTAATTGTTTCCTGGTAAAATGTGAATTATTGTGTGAATGTGTGTATCTATGAGTACCTGAGTCGCATGTATGATATGCGAGCATGGCAAATCTATTATTTATATATGACCGTGTTGCATGATCGATTCGCGAGCGGGGTAATAGATGCATCTATGGTTCGAACCGTCCGACTCTTCGACAGTGCACAATTTATATTTTTCGTTGGTTCTAGCCGTTCGACCCTCGACATTTCTTGCGCGTGATATTTGGTGAGTACTTTATGTGATTTTGAACTATTTACTGGCCTTGAATTATAAATTGTCAACTGAAATGACAAGGATTTAAAGTTTGTATATGTGGAAGAAGTTGTTATTTCCTATCACTATTTGTTATTTACCTATGATATCCATGCTTAGTGTCATCCTTGTTTATATTGAATTGACCTTAGAAAGTGTCAAAGTCGACCTCTCGTCACTACCTCTTCGAGGTTAGGCGGGATACTTACTGAGTACACATTGTTTTCGTACTCATACTACACTTGCTGTGCATTTTTATTGCACAGGTACATGTATATCTAGTGGCCCCGCTTGGCGTCGTGGCATGGTTGATATGGGGATTTGGGTGAGATGCACCTCTCGAGACGACCCGCAGATGGCAGAGTCTCCCTCAGATGTATTGTATTGAACTTTTATTTCTTTGTCCAGTTTGTGTTCCAGACAAATATTGTATTACATGTATACTTCCTAGAAATTTTGCTCATGCACTTGTAACACCGGGGTTCTGGGATGACTTTGGGATGTATTTGTCGATTAATTATTTAAAACATCGTTGTTACTCGATAACTTTATTTGATCTTTATATAATGAAATAAAAAGTAACGATTTTCAAAAATACTAAAATAGGAATTTAATTAACCATTGAGTGTTGGCTTGCCTGACTGCGGTGTCCGGTGCCATCACGACCTTGATGGATTTTGGGTCGTGACAACTTATCCTTTCTAGGACTAGAGTTGGGCGTGATCAAAATTTGGCGCCGTTGCCGGGGAACTAACGATGTAGCTGTCTGTGTACATATCAAGGTTTCATGTTTGAACTTTCATTTTTGTTTTCTTGTGTTTGATTTTTTTAATTTTTGTTTTACTTGTTAATTTAAGAAATATGGCATCGTGAAATTATGGGAGTTTTGATGTTGGTAATTCTACTGTTGATCTTCCTTATATGTATTGTTGAGGAAACCACCTGTGGAAAAATTGTCAAAATATTTTCGAGAGCGAGTTATGTTCACCAACTCAATCTTATGTGTGGAATTTATGTGATAGGTGTAGTGGTCAAGATGGTCACTTTCATGGTTGTGCTTATATTTCTTATCTTTCCCCAACCCCTTGCTATGATGGTTCTACTTTTTCCTGTGAAGTTAATAGGAACAAAGAACTCAAGGATGATGACCTGAAAGAGATCAAGGATATGCTAAGGTACCTTGTGGAATAAGATAATGAGAAACAATGGCACATACAAAGGCAAGATGCTATTATTCGCAACCTGGAGGCACAAGTGAGTCAATTAGTTGAAGCATTTAATACTCAACAAGATGATATTGTGGATAGTAGCCAAAAGGAACATGATTTAGATGCAGAAATTAAGGTGCCAATGGAGGAGGTGAGAGTAGAACATCAACAATCTATCCAACTAGAATTTGAGGATGCCGATGTTGAAGAAGTAATACTAGAGTCAGCCAAAGATATTAAAGATACAAATTTAGTTGATTCTAATGTGATTGGTGTAGAGGAGGTAATATGCACGGACCAAGCGCTAATATACACGGACCACTCACGTGCTGCACGGACAACTCACGTGCTGCACGGACAACTTACGTGCTGCACGGACAACTCACGTGCTATAATATCATATCTGGATCCGCACGGACAACTCACGTGCTATGGTATCAATCTGGATCCGCACGGATAACTCACGTGCTATAGTACAATACCTTACAAGCAGTCCTCGGCCTCACTCAGTCATGTACCTTTCTAGCCACTCGGGCTTTCAGTAAAAACAGGGATCTCAGCCCAAAACAACATTTATATGCATCAAAATAGAGTAATCAAACTGAGTTATGCAGTAAACAGGTATAACCATGACTGAGTATAGATTTTTTAAATCGAAAACAGTGAGAGGATAATAAGAAAAGACCCCTAAGGGTCCAAACAACACTGGCACAAGGCCCAAACAACACTGGCACAAGGCCCAAACATGGCATTCAACCCAATTTACAGAAACTCTTTCTCAAACACATAAATATCGTATAGTTTCAACAAAATACGCAACATTACAGTTGCTACAAGACGGACCAAGTCACAATCCCTAACGATGCACGCCCACACGCCCGTCACCTAGCATGTGTGTCACCTCAAAATAATAGTATGATACGAAATTCGGGGTTTCATACTCTCAGGACTAGATTTACAATCGTTACTTACCTCAAACCGGTCAAATCTCTACCCTACGATGCTCTTGCCTCTCGACTCGGCCTCCAAATTCTCCGAATCTATTCACAATCAATACAATACGATCAATATAGGCTAAAGGAACCAATTCCACACGAAAATACCAAATTATAGGCCCAATCCCAAAATTCACTCAAACTCGGCCCCAGGGCCCACGCCTCGAAATTCGACAAAAGTTACAAAAACCCGAAAGCCCATCCACTCACGAGTCTAACCTTACCAATTTTATCAAAATCCGACCTCATTTGGTCACACAAATCATAATTAACTCTCTAATTGTCAAGCCCTAAATTCCCAAATTTCTAGCTCAAATTCCCAATTAGATGATGAATAAAGTCATAGATTCATGAAATTTATACCATTATAGGTTAGAACCACTTACCCCAACGTTGCTCCTTGAAATCCTTCGAAAAATCGCCTCTCTCCCGAGCTCCTCAAATCCAAAAATCAAAAATGGAGAACAAAACCTCGAGCTGGGGTTTTCTGCCCAGCAGGTCCGCACCTGCGGAACCATATTTGCGAAGAGGGCTCCGCTTCTGCTGAATTCATTAACAAATATGACTCCGCTTCTGCGATCAACTGACGCACCTGCGGTGATCGCAAAAGCGGGGACCAAGCCGCACCTGCGGTCCAAATGAACACCTGCGCCTCAAATCCGCTCATGTGAAGCTCGCACATGCGGTTCCCATTACGTTGGTGCGGAAACACCAGCAACAACAACTTCAGCTGCATTTTTCCAACTCCAAACTCTCCGATCACTACCCGGAATCACCCCGAGGCCCTCGGGACCTCAACTAAACATACCAACATATCCAACAACATCATGCGAACTTAGTCGAACCTTCGATTCACTCAAAACAACATCAAAACACTAAATTACACTCGGATTCAAGTCCAAGAACTTCTAAACTTCCAAATTTTGCAAATGGAGCTGAAACCTACCAAACCTCGTCCGAATGACCTCAAATTTTACACACACGTCACAAATGACACAACGAACCTGATCCAACTTCCAGAATTCCGTTCCGACCCCGATATTTAATTTTCCACTGCCGACCAAAATTGTCAAATTTCTAACTTTTGCCAATTCAAGCCTAATTCTACCACAGACCTCCAAATTACATTCCGGACACGCACCTAAGTCCAAAATCTCCTAACGAAGCTATCCGAACCATAAAAATCTGAATCCGAGATAAATTACTCAATAGTCAAATATTGGTCAAACATTTCAAATTTAAAGCTTCTAGCTGCGAATCATTCCTCCATATCAATCCCGAATAACCTGAAAATAAAAATCGACGATTTACGTAATTCATAGCACATCACACTGAGCTACTCATGCTCTCAAATAACCGAGTGAATCAAAACGACCGGTCGGGTCGTTACATTCTTATCATGCGCACGTAGCACCGACAATTAGTAGAAAATAACAATTTAAACACTTATGGGGTTAATTATCTCTTACAAGGTTAGGCAAGAGACTTGCCTCATTCCCAAGTCCACTTTCCGATCCACAAATCACTCTAAAAAACCTCAAGTTGGTGTCGAACAATCCGAACTAGCCAAAGGTAGTACAAACTTATCAATAATTGCTCAAAATTTCATAATTTAATTATTATAGCGATTCCCTAAACCAATTTGGAAGATTCCTAAAATTCACTCCTAGGATCACGTGCCCGGATTCTGAAAAATTTTCAAGACAAATGTTACCCATGACCTCCTGAACTCGAATATATAATTTATTCCAATTTCCATAAACAAATCTGTGATCAAATCTCAATTTTACTTAAACCCTAGGTTCTTCACAAAATCTCACAAGTTTCACTAATTTCCCATGTTTAGTCTACCTATAATTCGCATATTTAACTTAAAAAGGGTAAAGTTTACTTACTTTATGATGTTGATGGGAATCCCCCACAAAAGTGCTCTCATTATCGTCCAAGACCAAGTGAAAGTGTGTGGAAAATCGGCTAAGTCCCGAATTAAATGCACTCTACTGCCTAACAATTTCTGCACCTGCGGTCGGAATCGCCGCTTCTGCAGAATCGCTTCTACGGTCAGTTGTCGACATCTGCGAAAAGCACTCGACCCATGACCAGCCGCACCTGCGGCCAAGTGCCGCATCTACGAGCCGGCTTCTGTTGTTCGCCGCCCGCATGTGCGCATCCGCACTTGTGGATCACCTCGCGCATCTGCGACCAAGGTCAAGCTGCCTCAATTCGCATCTGTGGACCCCTCATTGCAGAAGCACATTATCTTCTGCAGGAAAGTCACTCGCTTCTGTGCGCCTCGCTGACTCTCCTCCATTCCGTTTCTGCGACCAAAGCGCCGCACGTGCGGCCACTCCCACCTCAGGTGCGAGTGCACCAAATACCAGAAACCTTTAGCACTTGGCCAAAGTGCAACCAAGCTCCTTCGACCATCTGAATCCTACCTGAGGGCCCCGCGACCTCAACCAAACATGCCAACAAGTCCTAAATCACATTCCGAACTTTGTCGAAGACTCACATCTCATAAAACAACATTAAAACGCGAATCACACTCCAATTCAAGACTATTGAAATCAATAAATTTCTAATTTCTAAAACTGACGCTGAAACTTATCAAACCAACTCCGATTGACCTCAAATTTTGCAGACAAGTCATAAATCATCATACGGACCTATTCCTAGGCTCAGAGTCCCAAACGGACCTTGATAACACCAAAGTCTACTCCAAACCAAATTTAAAAAACTAGAAAACCTTCAATGAACCAACTTTCAATATTAAGCACCGAGATGCCCCCGGATCACCCGAACCCCGATACGAACACACATCGATGTCCAAAATCTTCATACAAACCTGTTGGAATTATCAAATTCTGGTTTCGAGTTTGTTTACTCAAAACGTTGAATCAAGTCAAACTTGGCCATCGTAGGCCACTATTAAGGAACTAAGTGTTCCAATTTCAATCCAAACCCTTCTAAACCTAAACCAACCATCCCCGCAAGTCATAAAATAGTAAAATCACATATAGGAAGTCTTAATTAGGGGAATGTGGATCTAGAAAGTAAAATGACCGATCGGGTCGTTATAAAAAAAGGTTCAGATTACATACGTCCTAGCATATCCAGGAAATCCAAATACTCGAAAGAACAACTCAAAAGATGTGCATAAAATAACATCTACCTATTATTAATCTATAATATGGTAGAGGCATCAATCCAATTTCAAATCACAGATTATAATACAAGCAGTATAGAGCTTGCATTTAAATTGAAAATATAAGTGTCGCAGCCCAGTTCAAAACATAACCTCCACATGTATTCTATATTTTCTAGTGAACAACGCCTATAATTTTTTCTTGCAGGTTACAATATTAAGAAGCTAAAAGAATTGCTAGAAGTAAAGAACAACTTAAAAGATGTGTATAAACTAAAACCTGAGAAGTGAACTTAAGAAAGTACATATGCATTTACACAAATATTGAAAACCCCCTTTTAAGACCAAATTGCATAGAACAATAGTAAAGGAAAAGCTTTCAGCACTTCAAAGCCACATTATGAATAATATTACCACTTTAGTCGTGAAAATGCTTAGAATTGTCAATAGTTTCACCTCGGCAAAGTCAATAACATTTAGATTGTACATGAGGTACAATTAGCCGGGAAAATCGTATCATAAGTGACCTCTACAACATGAGAAATTAAAATTTAAAAAGAAATCCAACTTCATCTATTCTAATTCATAATTGCCAGTCCAAAATCTAAAATCCAAGTTTCAAACTAAAACTATCATTTCCATCCTATATTTTAGGACAAAAAGAGCAGTTCAAGGGTGAGGAAACGAGATTCTAGTAGAGATTTACAGCACATCATTCTCACGACTAGAAGCATGAAGAGAAATAGCAATATACTAAGCTCAACTGTACTTTATAGCTACAAAATTATCTTCTTTCCATAAGCATAATCAATCAAAGAATTACAGCTTATACTTACTTCAATCAAAAATCAATTACTCCTTAATCTCAAATTATTAGAGATCGTTCGTCTATACGAATCCTCTTATCGTTCAATAATTCATCTTATTTAATTAATTTTAATCTAACTATCAACATAACACAAATCTCCAAATTAGCAGCACCACCGAATGAACCTTAAGTCCCTTTTTAACTTTGCAACCATTGTCTTAAATTACCATCCAAGAGAAGAATTATCATATGAGGCAGTTATAACCGTCTAAAGTAAGAGATCACTATCACTAACAAAATCAATATTTTTCTCATTACAAATAAGCAAACAAGCTACAAGAACAACACCAAGCTGAAACACCGCTCAAACCACAAGAACAACAAGGGATCAACCTATTAAGAAAGCTGAAATATGTGTACTGAATTCTAATGATTACCCATTATGAAGAATATAGTTACAGGTCTCTTGTGATGTTCTCCAATAGTGAAACAGCCGCCCGTGTGAGTCCCAATGACGACGGCGGTCCCACCGCCACAACAATTTTTTGCATTTATTTTTGATTTTTTAAGACACTTAGGTTCTTCCAATAGTTTCATCCAAATGTCCACACATTTTTAGAACAAAATCCAGTTGAACTAAATCCTTATCTTTTTTTATTTTGCAAATAAAATCACAGTACCTTCTTGCAGCCTTACTTCACTTATCTATCAATCAAAGAATCCCAATAGAATGCCTTCTAAAATAATTTTGTAAGGTGGTAACATTAGTATCCTATCTATAAAAGTTAATACACTATGTAAAATCAATTGTGATGGAATGTCATACATTGAATTTACCAAAGTAAAATTCTTTTATCTCTTTTGGGACACCTTTCTAATTGATTCAATAAGGATGAAGTTCATGCTTGAAAGTTTCATATAATATACTTATACTCAGAGCATAATCTAGAAGGTTCTATCTTGGACAATCTGAAGACATTACTTGAAGGCTTATCATAAGTCAATAACATTATATAAAAAATAGTAGAAGCATGGACTAACCATGTAGAAGAAAGAAAAATAAGAGTTCGATGGCCAAGACTACTGTTGCGCTCACCTTCGCATATTGCATTGCATTGAGTAGATATACCCTCACCTATTGCATTATTCTGTGATATATCCTCCTCTACTGTGTTGCTCTGATTAGGTGTTATTGGAGATGGTTCATCATAGACGGATGGGGTACTACTATTACCTGATGTTTGAATTAGAGGTGTATGTAACGACCTGGCCGGTCATTTTGAGAGTATTAGCCCCGATCCCTATTTATTGTCCCCCTATGTTTTATTTTATGGTTACTTGGCTTTCCGGGGTTCCCGGTGTCGGGTTCGGGAGAGTTTCAGAGTGGAATGGGACACATAGTCCCTATGTGTGGAGTTTGAGTTGTAAGAGTTAACCGTAGTTTGACTTGTGCGAATATGAGTCCGTAATGGAGTTGCATCGATTCCAATAGTTTAGTATGGTGATTTGGTATTAGGAGCGTGTTCAGATATTGATTTGGAGGCCCGTAGGTCATTTCGGCGTTAATTGGCGAAAATTGGAAAATTGGAAGATTTTGGGAAGTTTGACCAGGAGTGGACTTTTTGATATCGGGTTCGGATTCCAATTCCAGAAGTTGGAGTAGGTCCTTAATGTCAACTGTGACTTGTGTGCAAAATTTGAGGTTAATCAGATAGAAGTTAGAAGTTCTAAAGTTTATTAGGCTTGAATTGATGTGCAATTCGTATTTTAGCGTTGTTTGATGTGATTTAAAGGCTCCACTAAGTCCGTATGATGTTTTAGTACTTGTTGGTATATGGGCCCTGGATATGATTCGGATTGAATCCGAAACAAATTTTGGACTTGAGAAAATGCTGAAGCTCCCAGCTTCTGGTGTCATCGCACCTACGGTGGGGTTTTCATGTGCAGACTCGCAGAATCGAGCATTTGGCCGCATGAGCGAAGTTGGCTTGGCCTAGCTAGGATCGCAGGTGCGAGGTGAGGGCCGTATCTGCACGTCCGCAGATGCGGAGGTTCGATCACAGAAGCGGGTGAGGCTGGCCTGGCCTATGGTCGCAGAAGCAGGCTCGCAGGTGCGAGCCTTTGTCTGCAGAAGCGAAAATCCTGGCCATAAGTGGAATCCGCACCTGCGATAGTTTTTCCGCAGGTGCGACTGAGGCCTCACAGAAGCGGTTTAACTGGGCAGAAAAGGCCTAAGTCCAAGGGTTTGATTTCATTATCCATTTTTGAACCTAGAGAGTTCAAATTTAAGCGAAAGTTTGAGAGATTTTCAGAGGAAACATTTGGGGTAAGGATTCTTGACTCAATTTTGATTAATTTCCACTAATCTATCATTAATTTCATCATTTAATTAAGGATTTGGTTTGAGAAATTGGGGGAAAAAGGCGGAAAATCCTTAGGCCGAATTTTGAGGATTTGATCGACATTTTTGTATCTTTGAGTAATTTTGGTATGGGTGGACTCGTAGTTGAATGGGTGTTCGGATTTTATAATTTTGGTTGGGTTCCGAGACGTGGGCTCGGGTCAACTTTTTGGAGCAATTTTTTCAATTGTTTGCTAAAGTCATAGTTTCATTATTTAAATTAGTTTCTTATAGTTATATTTATAATTTATTTTGGCTAGATTCGAGCCGATCGGAGTCGAAAAATCGAGGTAAAAGCATTCTTATTGATTGATTGAGTGAGATTTGAGGTAAGTGACTTGTCTAACCTTGTGTGGGGGAAATTTCCCTTAGGATTTGGTACTGTTATGGTATGAGTAATACGTGAAGGCTGTATATGTGAGGTGACGAGTGCGTACTCGGGCTAAATGTTGAAAATCTGGTTTTTGATAAATCGTTCCTCTTTATTCCCTTAATTGAGTTACTCTAGCACGTGTAGTCATCATGTTTAGCCTAGTGTCACATGTCTACATGTATCTTCTCCTATTTGCAAATTTGTGCAACATGCTTAGTTTAATTACCTGCTTTTGATTTCGTATTCATTTCTTTAACTGTAGGATTCCTCGCTATAATTTCATTGTTCTATTTGTTCTGTGTTGTTTTCATGTTTTTTGTTGAGATAACTGATTAGTTATGGAACAAGGTTTCTACCGTATGGAGTGTTATTGTGGCACGAGGTTTCTGCCGTGCAGAGTGCTATTGTGGCACGAGGTTTCTGTCGTGCTGAGTGTTGTTGTGGCACGATGTTTCTACCATGTGGAATGTTATTATGACACGAGGTTTCTACCTTGCGGAGTGCTATTGTGGCACGAGGTTTCTACCGTGCAGAGTGTTATTGTGGCACGAGGTTTCTGCCGTGCGGTTATCATTGTTTGCACGAGGTTTATGTCGTGCTCATGTGAGATATTTACTTTTGGGACTACGAGGCGATACCTCGGGAGTGCCCCCAGTTGTTTACCTCTATTTGCTGCATTGTTATTGTTGTTGTTCCTTAACTTGTAAGATTGTGCCTCCTTACGTGATGTAATTGTCTTCTTGATTTCGTGTTGTTGTCTTTTGTGAAATTTCTAGTGTTACACATCTCTGTCATTTCATTACATCATTTTATCTTCTGCCTTGTTTTTCCTATTATTTCCATTAGGGCCCTGACTTGACCTCGCCACTACTCTACAGAGGTTAGGCTTGACACTTACTAGGTGCCATTGCAGTGTTCTCACAGTACTCTTCTGCACATCTTTTTGTGCAGATCTAGGTTTTTCCTACCAGACCAAATATCAATGAGCTAGCCCGTGCGTGGAGACTTCAAGGTATATCTGCCAGCGTCCGCAGACCTCGGAGTCCGCCCCTTTATCCTTATTATGTTGTCTTCCTTATTCTCTTTAGACTATGATGTATAGAGATATTTAGCATTTTCTTTAGAGCTTGTGACTTATTTCTACCGGGTTTTGGGAGTTGTAACTATTTCGAATCGCAATTTTTTTATTTACTTCAGATGATGAGGTTTAATTTTCAGCTTTATATTCAATTATTCCGCTAAACAATTGTTAGGATTCCCTAGTCTTACAGACTAGGTGCTGTCACGATATCCTTCGTAAGGAAATTGGGGCCGTGACAAGTTTGTATCACAGCTCCAGGTTCATAGGTGTTATGAGTCACAAGCAGGTTCAGTAGAGTCTCGCGAATCGGTACGGAGACGTATGTACTTATCTTCGGGAGGCTATGGAACTGTTAGGAAAAGCTTCACTTCTTTGACTCCTTGTCGTGCAAAATTTTGACTTCGAATTATAAATTTCTATTTTTCTATTCTCTCATATATAGTGAGGACACGTACAGCTGGATTAGATGACCTGACACCTGCGTCTCCTGCTAGAGTCGCGAGAGGCCGAGGTCGGGGTAGAGGCAGATGAAGTCCATGTGCTACAGCTAGAGCACCCACACAAACTACTACAGAGGAGACACCAGTAGCTCCAGAGTGAGGGCAGGCATCTGAGGCGCCAGTTACTACACCAAACCTCTAGGAGACTCTCGCTCAGTTTCTGAGCATGTTCACCACATTGGCTCAGGCAGGATTGATACCACTTTCTCCTGCCACATCTCAGGCCGGGGGAGGAGTATAGACTCCTGTCACCCGTACCCTAGAGCAGCGGGTCCAGGTAGACCAGGTTCCATAGGTCATACTAATGCAGCGGATAGCCCCAGTGCAACCCGAGGTTAGGGCAGCAGTTTATGAGGAGGAGAAACTCAGGCTCGAGAGGTACAAGAAGTACCACCCTCCTACTTTCAATGGCTTGGTGTTAGAGGATACCCAGGGTTTTCTTGAGGAGTGCTACCATATCCTCCATACTATGGGTGTTGTGGAGTCTAGTGGGGATTTTTTCATTACATTCCATCTTATAAGAGCGACCTATCAGTGGTGGAGAGCATATGAGTTGGGTAGTCTGGCCGAGGTAGCTTCACTCACTTGGACTCAGTTCTCAAATATGTTCTTGAGGGAGTATGTTACCCAGAGGCTCAAAGATGCGTGGCGCATAGAGTTTGAGCAGTTGCGCCAGGGTTCTATGAACGTGCTGAAATATGCAGTCTGGTTCAGTGATTTGGCTAGGCATGTACCCGCCGTATTTGCTACCGTTGGAGAGCGGGTCATCAATTTATCAAGGGGATCAACCCCATTATCAGATTTAGCATGTCCCGAGAGTTTGAGATGGACATTGCATACCAGCAGGTAGTGGGGATTGCTAGGATATTGGAGGGTATCCTGACTCGGGAGAGGGAGGAGAGGGAGGCCAAGAGGTCTCGAGAGTCTGGCACATATAGTGATACTCGTTCCCTAGCTGCAGCTCGTCAAGGTAAGGGTTATATGAGTTGCCCTGTTCATTTAGCACTTCCAGCCGCCAGCGGTACTCTGACCACTTTTAGGCTCAAGGCTCCCTATTATGCACCAGCATTTTCTAGTGCATCTCCTGCATGGGGTGCTTTCAGTCGTTAGTCCAACTGATCAGGCCCGAGCCATCCATATCAGCCACGTCCTCCAAGATCTTGTTTTGAGTGTGGCAACACTCGTCATATGGTGAGGGATTGCCCCAGTCTCAGGAGGGGTGCACCTCCAAAGACCACTCAGGCACCGCGTGCTCCATTAAGTCCTCAGGCTATGATTACAGCAGCAGCTATAACCCCACCCGCACAGCCATCTAGAGGTGGAGGTCGAGCAGGTAGAGGTCTCCCTAGAGGGGGAGGCCAGGACAAATACTATGCTCTTCATGCTAGGACGGAGGCAGTTGCATCCGACTTTGTCATCACAGGTATTGTCCTGGTCTTTCATAGAGATGCATCAGTCTTATTTGATGCAGGCTCCACTTATTCCTACGTGTCATCTTATTTTGCTCCGTATTTGGGGGTATCCCATGATTCTTTGAGTTCTCCTGTCTATGTGTCTACACCCGTGGATGATTCTATTGTTGTTGACCGAGTGTAAAAGTCGTGTTTGGTTGTTCTTAGTGGTTTTGAGAGAAGAGCAGATGTATTTTTGCTCAGTTTGGTGGATTTCGATGTTATTTTGGTCATGGACTTGTTATCGCCCAATCACGCTATCCTTGATTGTCACTCCAAGAAGGTGATGTTGGCTATGATTGGTCTACCGCGGCTAGAGTGGAGAGTTACCTTAGATTATATTCCTAGTAGGGTTGTCTCATTTCTAAAGGTTTAGTGGGTGGTTGAGAAGGGATGTGATGCATATCTGGCATATGTGAGGGATGTTAGTGCTGACACTCCTACCGTCGATCACATTTCAGTAGTGCGGGATTATCCAAACGTATTTTCGGCGGATCTTCCGGGCATGCCGCCCGACAAAGATATCGACTTTGGTATTGATTTGTTACCGGGTACTCAGCCCATTTCTATTCCACCCTATCGTATGGCCCCAACATAGATGAAAAAGTTAAAGGAACAGTTGTAAGAGTTGCTTGATAAAGGATTCATAAGGCCTAGTGTGTCTCCTTGTGATGCTCCTGTCTTGTTTGTGAAGAAGAAGGATGGTTATATGTGAATATGTATTGAATATCTCCAGTTGAACAAGGTTACAATGAATAACATGTATCCATTTCCACGTATTGATGACCTATTGGATCAGCTTCGTGGTGCCATAGTGTTCTCTAAGATCGACTTGCATTCAAGCTATCATCAGTTGAAGATTTGGGAGCCAGATATCCTGAAGAATGCTTTCAGGACACGGTATGGTCATTACGAGTTCCTTATGATATCTTTTGGGCTGGCCAATGCCCCAACAACATTCATGCACTTGATGAACAGTGTATTTCAGTTTTATCATGACTCGTTCGTCATTATGTTTATTGATGACATTCTGGTGTACTCCCGGAGTCGGTAGGATCATAAGTAGCACCCGAGGACTATGATTCAGACCTTAAGCAAAAATAACTTATATGCAAAAAATTCGAAGTGTGAATTCTGGCTAGATTCAGTGGCATTTTTGGGCCATATAGTATCGAGTGAGGGGATCAAGGTAGACCTGAAGAAGATTGAAGCAGTGTAGAGTTGGCTCAGACCATCTTTAGCTACGGAGATCCAGAGTTTTCTTGGCTTGGCAGGGTATTACCGCCGATTTGTAGAGGGTTTCTTGTCTATTGCACCACCTATGACCAGATTGACCCAGAAGGGTGCTCCGTTTAGGTGGACCGAGGAGTGTGAGGAGAGCTTTCAAAAGCTCAGGACTGTTTTGACTACAGCCCCAATGTTGGTTTGCCTACTGGTTCGGGGTCCTATACAGTGTATTATGATGCGTCGCGCATTGGTCTCGGTGCGGTGTTGATGCAGGAAAGTAAGGTGATTTCCTACGCGTCTAGACAGCTAAAGGTGCATGAGAAGAACTATCATGTCCATGACCTCGAGTTAGCAGCTATTGTTCATGACTTGAAGATTTGGCAGGATTATTTGTATGGTGTCCCTTGTGAGTTCTACAACGATCACCGGATTCTACAACATCTATTTAAATAGAAGGATCTTGTGGCACCGAAGATGGTTGGAGATGCTTAAAGATTATGACATCACCATTCTCTATCGTCCTGGGAAGGCCAATGTGGTAGCCGATGCCTTGAGTTGCAAGGAAAATAATTTGGGAAGTTTAGCATATCTATCAGTAGTAGAGAGGCCTTTAGCCTTGGATGTTTAGGCCTTGGCCAACCAGTTTGTCAGATTGGATGTTTCCGAGCCGAAAAGAGTTTTGGCTTGTGTGGTTTCTCAATTTACTCTTTATGATCGCATCAGAGAGCGTCCGTATGATGACCCCCATCTGCTTGTCCTTAAGGACACTGTACAACACTGTGATGCCAATGAGGTCAATGTTGGAGATGATAGTGTATTATAGATGCAACGTAGGCTATGAGTGCCTAATGTAGATGGGTTATGTGAGCTATTACTCCAAGAGGCTCACGGTTCGTGATACTCCATTCACCCAGGTTCCTGAAGATGTATCAGGACCAGATGCAATATAATTGGTGGAGGAGAATGAAGAAGGACATAGTGGCGTATGTAGCTCGGTGCCGAAATTGTTAGCAGGTGAAGTATGAGCATCAGCGGCCAGGTGGATTGCTTCAGAAGCTAGAGATCCCTGAGTGGAAGTGGGAGCGGATCACTATGGATTATGTTGTTGGGCTCCTAGGGACTCAGAGAAAGTTCGATGCAGTTTGGGTGATTCTGGATAGACTGACCAAGTCATCTCATTTCATTCTTGTGGTTACTACTTACTCTTCGTAGCAGCTGGCTAGGTTTACATTCGCGAGATTATCAGGCTTATGGCGTGTCGGTATATATCATCTTTGATCGGGGTACACAGTTCACATCGTGATTCTGGAGATCCGTACAGCACGAGTTGGGTACTCGGGTGGATTTGAGTACAACATTTCACCCTCAGACGAACAGATAGTGCAAGTGCACTATTCAGATATTGGAGGATATGCTTCCTGTGTTCATGATGGATTTTGGGGGTTCTTGGGATCAGTTCTTGCCACTTGCGGAGTTTTCCTACAACAAAATTTATCAATCAAGCATTCAGATGTCCCCGTATGAGGCTTTGTATGGTAGGTGGTGCCGGTCTCTAGTGGGTTAGTTCGAGCCGGATGAGGATAGACTATTAGGTATAGACTTGGTTTAGGATGCTTTGGAAAAGGTTAAATTGATTTAGGATCGACTTCATATAGCCCAATCCAGACAAAAGAGTTATGTGGATCGAACTCGCGACGTTGCATGGTTGGAGCGGGTCTTGCTCTGGCTTTCGCCCATGAAGGGTTTTATGAGGTTCGAGAAGAAAGTCAAGTTAAGCCCTAGGTATATCAGGCCTTTTGAGATTCTTGAGAGGGTTGTAGAGTTATATACTTGCACTACCACCTAGTCTCTCTGCAGTTCATCTAGTATTCCATGTTTCCATGCTCTGGAAGTATCAGGACGATCCGTCTCATGTGTTAGACTTCAACTCAGTCCAGTTGGACAAGGATCTATCTTATGTTGAGGAGCTGGTGGCCATTTTGGATAGGAAGGTTTGGAAGTTGAGGTCCAAGAACATCGCTTTAGTGAAGTTTCAGTGGAGGGGCCAACCAAACGAGAAGGCGACTTGGGAGACCAAGCATGATATGCACAACCGTTACCCTTATCTTTTCACTACTTCAGGTATGTCTCTACGCTCGTTCGAGGATGAACGATTGTTTTAAGAGGGGAGGATATAACGATGGTCATTTTGAGAGTATTAGCCCCAACCCCCTATTTATTGTCCCCTCTGTTTCATTTTATGGTTACTTGGTTTGTCGGGGTGCCCGGTGTCATCTTCGGGAGAGCTTCGGAGTGGAACGGGACACATAGTCCCTAAGTGTGAAGTTTGAGTTGTAAGAATTGACCATAGTTTGACTTGTGTGAAGACGAATCCGGAATGGAGTTGCGTCGGTTCCAATAGCTTCGTATGGTGATTATTCTCTTAGGAGCATGTTCGGATGTTGATTTGGAGGCCCGTAGGTCATTTCGGTGTTAATTGGTGAAAGTTGGAAAATTGGAAGATTTTGGGATGTTTGACCGGGAGTGGATCTTCTGATATCGGGGTCGGATTCCTATTTCGAAAGTTGGAGTGGTCCGTAATGTCATTTGTGACTTGTGTGCAAAATTTCAGGTTAATTGAACTTGATTTGATAGGTTTCGGCATCGAATGTAGAAGTTAGACGTTCTAAAGTTCATTAGGCTTGAATCGATGTGCAATTCGCATTTTTAGCGTTGTTTGATGTGATTTAAAGGCTCGACTAAGTCCCTATGATGTTTTAGGACTTGTTGGTATATTCGGATGGGGTCTCTGAGGCCCCGGGTGTGATTCGAATTGAATCCGGAACAAATTTTGGACTTGTGAAAATGCTGAAGCTCCCAACTTCTGGTGTCATCGCACCTGCGTGGGGTTGTCCGCACGTGCGGACTCGAGGTGAGGGCCGCATCTGCGCGTCTGCAGATGCGGAGGTTCCATCGTAAATCGGGTGAGGCTAGACTAGGTGATGGTCGCAGAAGCGGAAGGTTCTACACAGAAGCAGGCTCGCAGGTGCGAGCCCTAGTCCACAGAAGCGGAAATCCTGGCCATAAGTAGAATCCGCACCTGCAATGGTTTTTCTGCAGGTGCGGCATCACAGATGCGACTGAGGCCTCGCAGAAGCGGTTTAACTAGGCAGAAAGGCCCTAAGTCCGAGGGTTTGATTTCATTATCCATTTGTGGACCTATAGAGCTCGGAATGAGGCGATAGTTTGAGGGGTTTTCAGAGGAAACATTTGGGTAATGATTCCTCATTTTTGAATAATTTTCACTAATCTATCATTAATTTCTTCATTTAATTAAGGATTTGGGTTGATAAATTGGGGGGAAAAAGGTGGAAAATCCATAGGCCGAATTTTGAGGTTTTGATTGAGATTTTTATATCAGATTTGAGTAATTTTGGTATGGGTGGACTCGTGGTTGAATGGGTGTTCAAATTTTATAATTTTGATCGGGTTTTGTGATGTGGGCCCGGGTCGACCTTTTGGAGCGACTTTTTCAATTCTTTGCTAAAGTCATAGTTTCATTATTTAAATTAGTTTCTTATAGTTATATTTATAGTATGTAATTGTGTCACGCCCCAACCTGGGGAGGCGTGGCTGGCACCCAGTGCCGTACTAGCCCGAGCGAACCACTCTGTAACTCTTTTTTTCTTTGTAACTATCATGGGCCAACATGGCCACAACTCGTAATGTATAACTATAAGTGGGCAAACACTGTATCAGTGAACCATATTTCTTAAAACATGATTACATATTGGCCGTCAAGGCCTCTGACATACTGTACAAAATGAACCTCTATCTACAAAGCCTCTAAGATTATTTTACATCAAAGGGGATAGGGTACCGACCTACCCATAAGTCTGTAGCAAAACTCTGATACGATGACTCATAGGCTCGGCTGCACTCCGAATGAGGTGGAGTCTTACCGATCCTTCGCTAAATGCTAACCTCATCTACTATGAGAGCTCGTCAAACTGATTGTCTATACCTACATGCATGAATGCAACGTCCCCAACAAAAAGACGTCAGTACGAATAATGTACTGAGTATGTAAGGCATAACTGAAACATAACAATTAGTCAACATTAATTAAAGACATATAAGAATCAACCTGAATCTCTGAAGTGCCACCGTATATGCATACTTATTATACTTACATATATAATGCTTCTCTTTGAGACTATTTTTGTTATTCATATCGTATGATGCATGACTGCCCAACTGATCAGTGGTAACTGCCCGACCGGCCGTAGCACGGTAGTAAATGCATGACTTCCCGACCGACCATAGCTCGGTGGTAAATGTATAACTACCCAACTGGTCGTAGCTCGGTGGTAAATGCATGACTGCCCGACCCCCCGTAGCTCGGTGGTAAATGAATATGTATGACTTCCCAACTGGTGGTAAATAATCATACATAACTGCCCAACCGGTGGTAACTGTCCGACCATCCGTAGCACGGTGGTAAATGCATGAATATGCATGTATCACTATATTATAAACATTAACATCTCTATCATATACCTCAATAGGGACTTCGGGACATACTTAGACATGCTTGAGTATTATTTTGCAGGAATAAATAACATAGATATCCTTAATTTCTAAGAGTAGAAACACTTATGAATAGCATTACGTTTATGTATCGTTACTTGGATCATGCCAAAAGAAGAAAGGATTAGCCTTAACATACTTGAGCCGATTCTCTTGACAATCCCTCTAACACATGTCTTTGCGAAAAACATGTAACGACAGATCGAAGTAGGGAAAAATCCGTATGGTATTCTTGAGAAAGATTGTACCGGGATCTCTTAGAATTGCAACGACGATTTTACAAAAGTAGAATAGGCTTCTTGTTGCTTGTCTTGGACGTTAACATAGCCATCAGGAGTCCAAGACATTACATCCCATTTAGTGGTGATATTTCCATTCGGATCCAGTGGATCATAAGCAGTTGTTATTGCTCTCATAGGATGAAAGCTAAATATTGGAGAATCTTCAAATTCCAATGAAAACCAGGCCCATGAAGAAATGCAAGCCTTCCCAAAATGTGACACCACCGTAGAATTCACACATTAGTCATACATTACTTTAGTTATCATGGCCCCACATGGACAAGACAATTCTTATTCTTATCCATCAATTAACCACATAATTAAAAATTATCTCAAATTACTTAAAATACTATTCACTTTTAATACATTTTGTACATCTTACTATCATGGTCATGTGGTATATTACTAGTCCATAAATACCGGGCACTATAGCTTGGACCGTATTTTATTTCTAAATGTCAAACTTCGACCAATCTCATTTTCTTTAACTCGTTTACCCTCTCACCTTCACGACTTTACTTATCATTTGTTATAAATATCATAAGCACTTATAACCTCAAAAATAGTCTTGTCCTCATCCTAAAGTACTGCTATTAAAGTATTAAAATATTAAATAAATTATGGTACCATATAAAATCAATACATACACTATTATTTCATTAAAAAATCCATGTAAAAATGCATATATTTTCTCAACTTCTAATTTTCCTAATCTCATATAAAGAGTAAAAATTTTTGTATGCTTAATTCTTAAAATGGTAAAAAGATAACCTTCTTTTCTTGTGAGAAAATAATTTCTATCTTTACAATAATGAAAATCTCATAAAATTTCTAATATTATGTGTATAATTGAAAGTATTAATATTAATAACTATATAAAATCATATTTTTCAAACTGCTTTATAAAAATATTCCACTCCAAATACCATATCAAATGTATATAACGGTATCAAGGTTTTTAAAATTAAGGGGTCTTATAATTACATAGTCACAAATCCTTTATAACCTTATGAATGGTCTTAATCTCCTTCAAGCTCATATAGATTACTACGACTTTTCCTAGTATTAAAGTACGGGATGTAACAAATTGTTTGGCTAGATTCGAGCCGATCAGAGTCGGAAAGTCGAGGGAAAGGCATTCTTGTTGATTGATTGAGCAAGATTTGAGGTAAGTGATTTGTATAACCTTGTGTGTGGGGAAATTTCCCTTAGGATTTGGTACTGTTATGGTATTTACAATACGTGAAGGCCGTGTAACCGAGGTGACAAGTGCGTAGTCAGGCTAAATGTTGAAAATCTGATTTTTGCTAAATAGTTCCTTTTTATTTCCTAATTGTGTTACTCTAGCACGTCTAGTCATCATGTTTAGCCTAGTGTCACATGTCTATGTATCTCATCTCCTACTTGCAACTTTGTGCAACATGCTTAGTTGAATTACCTGCTTCCTTTGATTTCCTATTCATTCTTTAACTGTAGGATTCCTCGCGGTAATTTCATTTTTCCATTTGTTTTGTGTTATTTTCGTGATTTTTGTTGAGATAACTGATTGGTTGTGGCACGAGGTTTCTGGCGTGTGGAGTGTTATTGTGGCACAAGGTTTCTTCCATGCGGAATGTTATTCAGGCACGAGGTTTCTGCCATGCAGAGTGTTATTGTGGCACGCGGATTTTGCCATGTGGAGTGTTATTCTTGCACGAGGTTTCTACCGCGCAGAGTGTTATTGTGGGATGAGAGTTTTTCCGTGTGGTTATCATTGTTTGCACGAGGTTTTTGCCGTGCTGATGTGAGATATTTACTTTTGGGACTACGAGGCGGTACCTCGGGAGTGCCGCCCTATTGTTTACTTCTATTTGCTGCATTGTTGTTGGTGCTATTGTTGTTCCTTAACTTGTAAGATTGTGCTTCCTTACGTGATGTAATTGTCTTCTTGATTTCGTGTTGTTGTCTTCTGTGAAATTTCTAGTGTTATACATATCTGACATTTCATTACATCATTTTATCTTTTGCCTTGTTTTTCCAATTATTTTCAGTAGGGCCCTGGTCTGACCTTGCCACTACTCTACCGAGGTTAGGCTTGGAACTTACTGGGTACTGCTCTGGTGTACCCATACTACTCTTCTGCACATCATTTTGTTCAAATCCAGGTTCTTCCTATCAGACTCGATATCAGTGAACTAGCCCGTGCGTGGAGACTTCAAGTTATATCTGCCAGCATCTGCAGACCTCGGAGTTCCCCCTATTCTTGTTATGCTGTATTCCTTATTCTCTTTAGACTCTAATGTATAGATATATTTAGCATTTTTCTTTAGATCTTGTGACTTATTTCTACCAGGTTTTCGGAGTTGTAACTATTTTGAATCGCAGTATTTTTATTACTTCAGATGATGAGGTTTGAGTTTCATCTTTATATTCAGTTATTCTACAAAAAAATTGTTAGGCTTACCTAGTCTTAGAGACTAGGTGCCGCCACGACATCCTCCGGAGAGAAATTGGGGTCGTAACAGCGTACTACTGGGACCTAATGTTGAACTTTATTAATATGACTTGACCCACTTGAAGAACTCGTGCCACCTTGTTGATGAGTAATTGTTCGAATAAGAATAGTAGGAATGTTCCTATGAGTAGCTGAATTACCTATAGCATAGGACTTTCTTATACGACCTACACTACCTCGACCTCTGCCTCGAGTCATATCTGTAAATAAATAGTGATAAGCAAATTGAAAAAGTAGCAAACAGTAAATGGTATCTATTAGTAGTGCATACATGAAAAACAAAAGGCAATTTGTAAGTTTCAGTTCAATTCAAAAAGAACAAACATGATTTCATTTGTAATTATAAATATGATCTATTTCAAGGTAATTTGTAATTTGCATCAAAATATTTTTTTCGAGGAAACTAAAAATCAAACTGAATTTTTTCATTTTCTTCTTTCTAAAATTTATACTCTAAAATTCTATTACAATGAACTAAAAATTTCCCCTTCAGATGTGTAAAATTACTCTATATAATAAAAATCTTATCGAAACACACAACTTATAAAGCGTCTTTTTTATACCTGTGGTTGGAGAGCAAAAATGCAAAAAGATTGGTAGAAGTTTAGAATGATGCCAATAGGTGAAAGTCGAGCTAATGGACTAGACTGGAATTAAGACCCTGCCAAAAAAGAATAGCAGTTATGTAGTTCGCGCAAAATCATAGAATTATTTTAGACTTTCAGTTTTATAGTAAGCAATGATTTAAGAAAATGATTGAGGAGCTTGGACATTAAAGACAACCAACAAATGTACATATATTCTTGTAAGTATAGCATACAACACAAATTACTACAAATAAAATAAAAAGAGATATAGTACCGTAATTTTATTAACATACTAATCACTATCTATTTCTTCTTCGAACTCTTCCTCATCCTCCTCAGTTTCTTCAGTTTCATACTCTTCTTCAGTTTCAAACTCTTTTTCAGTTTCATGATTCTCTAGCAGTAACCCATAATCAAATGGTTCATCCATTTCAATTAATCTCCCATTTGGATCATGAAAAAGTGTCATGCCCCAAAAATCGAGGGACGAGACCAGCGCCTAACCAGGTGAACCCGGTCAAGCGGACCTAGATTGCCTTTCCTACCCAACGCATTCCCCCGTATATACAATGCACCATATTCCATATAAAATAACAACTTAGGATATAAGCGTGGATTTACAAACTTGAGTTCATTTTTTTTTTAGCATTCCAACAATTGATTCCCAAAACATACACAATACATACATAACTTTTCAATACGGGCCACGATCCCGAATACGTACAGTTACTACCCAAAATACATATATACACCCACATCATGTCTATGGAGCCTCTACGAATACTAGGAGTTTATACAATACTTGCCGGCAACAAGGCCCCGGCTATACCTTACAATACATAACAGACTCAAAAGAGATGGCATGAATTACACACTGTGAGCATGTAATTTTTAACCTACTATATATTCCTACAAAATTCAATAAATTAATTAGTGTTATAAACCTTTGTTGAATTTCAATGTCTGTGTGCGAATTATTTGCATTACATAAATCATAATTTGTCTTTTTAAATTCATAAATAGTTTAAAGCTGCATGATTCGGTGCATAACTTCAATCATTTTTATTGGAAAATTACGGAAATTTATTCTTCAAATAATTAAATTTGTTAACTAGAAAATTTCAACTTTTAATTTACTCATTAATTAAAATTTAAACTAGAGTTAGAGATAATTAATATATTACTTGTAATTGATTGAAATAAATGACAACGAAAATGTTAATTATTTGACACAATGTAGATTTAATGATTAATTTATTCATTTTTCTAACAAAATTGTGAAATTTATTCCTTAAATGATATGGGTATTAAATTAAATGATATTACTCTTAATTAATTTATAATTATACAAAGATTAAGTTAGGATTAATTACTACATTTTTGTTGAGTTTTGATTTAATCCAAATTAATTAGCTTAGATTAGCTAAGAAGGGGAGTAAAGTCGGACCTGGGCCAAAATTACCCAGGCCCAAACCCCTTCTCTATACACAAACACACCCAGCCCAATAGCCCCTTACCCGGCCTGCCCCTACACTACCCAAACGACCCCGTTTTACCCCAGGAGTTATCCCAGCCGTTGATCAAAACAAATCAAACGACTGGGAACTCCCAACCTTAAACTACATATATGTCCAAACGAACCCCTCCACCCTCATTTCATCCAAAGTCCAACCCCATCAAAACCCTAGCCGCCCCCATCCCTCCATCTCTCTCTCTTCTGTCTCGAGAAACCCTAGCCTCCCTAGGTTTTCGCCGCCCGGAAATAGCCTACCGGCGGCGGACCACCACCACATGACCCCAAATATTCACCAAATAATCTCCTTGCCATCCTCAACCACCTCCCACCATTTGTTTCTTCAAAAAAATCATCCGAAAATCCCCAATTTCAGATCTAAGAATCTGAAACCCTAGTTCCCTATTACAAGACGACTCAAGAACATTTTTTGACTTATACCTACATGAGTCAATAGCTCTTAATGAGAGCTATTGATTCATGTGTGTTTGAGCAATTTTCAAACCCCGCCAGAATCCGTCAATTCCCCGCGGGTATCCCTCCCCCCCATTTTTTTTTCTTTTGACATTTCTTCGTCTTAAGAAAAATGAAATCATATGCATCACTGTTTTGATACATGTGTTTATGTTGTAATGTTCTCATCTAGTATTTTTTTGTTCTTGATTCAATTTAGATCTTTAAATGCATGAGTTGATTATATAATAACCATTTTAGATTTATGTTGTCTTAGCCGATTAGCTTGAAGTCGTTGGTTTGAGATCGGTTTTGTTGAATATCTTCTTTTCTTGGCCTGTTTAGTTCTAAATATGCATGCGTACCTAATCTGTGCCTTATTGTCTAAGTTGTCTAAGTTGTTCACTGGTTGGTTCAACCTAATTAATCTAAAATAATTAATTAACCTGAAACTAATCAACCAATTAGGCTAAAACTCAGTTCTAAAACAATGTTTTGTCAGGGTTTAACCTAGACTTATCAAGACTAATTTAGTTAGCAATGATTTCCTATAATCACTTGTTTAATAGTTTTAACCTAGTCTAATAGTCTCTTAAGTAGTTAACTAATTCCTAAAAGCTGTCTAAGATAGTTAGTTCAGGATTAATTAACTAAAACAAATTAGTTAACCTAAGCTTAATAGTTAGTCAAGTTTATGATTTTAGTTAATCGAGTTGAATTAACCAAATTGAATCAGTTAACTTAGGTTAAGGAGTTAAGTTGGTTGACTTGCATTAATTAACAAGCTAAACCTAGTTGATTAATAGGAACTTAATCAATTAACCTTTAACTAGTTTGATTCAACCATAATTAAGAACAACTAATAGTTGACTAAAGAACATAACTAGGGTTAGGTAACTAAAGTTAAATAATAACCCAAGTGAGTTTAACCTTGATTACCCAATGGTAAATTCAGGATATCCAAGGGGTACATTAGGTAACTCAATTTAGGAAATCAAATTTTTAAGGTTAAAAGGGTCTTTTAATAGATAGAAAAGTTCTAGAATAGGGGGCAGCTGTCCCAAAGATAATGTTGACAGCTGCCCTATCTACTATTTAGTACTGTTTTTTGAGCTTTTGAATAGGGAATATTCCAAAGAATATTCCATTCTCAAATATCCTATAAATAGACTTTCTTTTTACATATTCTTGACACTTTTTTGAACCTTGGGCCCTACTGAAAATCTGGATACAGAAATTTCATTACACACACACAGTAGAAATCCTATACTGAAAGAACACTCGATTAGGTATAGAAATATCTAGAAAAAAAATCTGGTCTTCCTCAGTCTTGGCATTCTTGAACTTGGGTGTTAGCTGACTGGTTTTTCTAGGTTTTAAAAGTTTATCCATTTGAAATTTGCTTTCTGGCTGGTCTTGCTTCAATTTATGGTTTTTCAATCTCTCCCTTTCTGGTTTCTCTACTGCTGGTCTTGTTGCCTGTCGATTGCTGTGTTGATCTCCAGTTTTCAGCATCTGACCTTTATTTGGTCAAGTCCATTTTGCTATTTTACTCTTAAGAGGTATGTATTAACTCATCTGCTCTTAATGAAATGTTGAACTAGAATCTTCTTCTTCTTCTTCTTCTCCCAGCTTAAACTAGCTGTTCTTGATGAATGAGGTTATTTCTTCTGCTTTATGTAAATGTGACTGTATAGATGTTTATTAGCATGTTAATGAACCTGTGAGTGTGATGAATACTGTTTTTTGTTGTTGGTATTTCTTTGCTGGAATATTCTGTATATTTTAGGCTAAAGGTATATAAATATAGTTGATAATCGTAGTTCTACCTCCCTAAAAAGCTGCACTATGGTGTAGAACCTGACTTTCTCTATGGTCAGGTTCTCTCTATTAAATGTGCAGAAAAATATGCTTTCAATTGAGGCTCTTTGGTCAATAAAGAGATTCAACAAGCAAGTCTCTAGGTAGGTTAGTATTAGCACTAGGGTAGATGAGTTTGACCTTCCAATGGTCAAATTCACTCCACAATAGTGCGTAAACAGTAGCATGTCCCTGAAGTTACCTCTGATAGGGCATAAAATAAGTAGTCGAAAGGCCTCCTAGAATAAGGAATCTGAATCTCTTAAAATGATCAGATTATGTCCCTACAAAAGCCTAAGAAGTCAAATGATAGTATAATTGTTAAGAGGAACAAAGATGAGATCTATGGAGCTGAATCTGACCCTTTCTATGGCCAGATTTAGTCCAGAAAAGGTTTGAATATGCTTTGTTCTTCTAAGAGCGTCATTAAGGTTTGAATCTAACCTCCGTCATGATTGGATTCACCTTTTGACAATACTCAAAGACATATCCTCAACACTGTCCAAATAGTAAAGTATTGGACTTGTAATCTTAGATTAATAATAAAAAAGGGTGCTCTTATTTGTTGTTCTTTGTCCATTGAAGACACTTAGTAAGCAGGTTTCCATATGACTTTAGATTTAGCTTAATGTTGGCATTATGGGATTAAAATCTGACACATTCATGGTCAGGTTTAGACCAAGAGAATGCATAAATAATTCTGTTTTGTTAGTGTAGCTTAGCATAGCATTATCAGGTTTAACTTAACCTCCTTTCATGGTCCTGTTTTTTCTGGTGGGTGCTCCACGCTTAATTAGTTTGTATGTTCTATAAAATACAAGAAGAGGGCTGCAAATGTATAGTACGAAGAATCCATATGTGGAGCGGCTATTTAGGATTTTCATTTTTAGTTTTCTTTGGATATTCATAAGAAATGTATTTATACCGAAGCTGTATTTTCGCTTCAGAAAAAATTGTAATTCGTTCATTTATGCACTTTGGAATCTTGTAATTTAAGGGACTGGACTGTATATTCATTTTTAGCCTTTCAACTGATAGTGTTAAACTAAATTTTAAGGCGATTTTCTGGAACTTTGAATCTGCGTTGCTCTAAAAAGTAGTTCAGGGACAAAAATAGGTGTTTAATCGAAAAAAGGAGTTGGTATTCAAATCAGTCTACATGAAGCCTTTCGTAAACGTTTATTTATTTTCAGAAGTGGTTATTTCAAAATTCAGTTGTTCCAATATAAGTGGATCTAGTGAATTATTTTTGGTTCATGTCGTATCCTATTAAACTTTCTTAAATCGATGTATGAACACTTTTGAACCCTGAAGCATGTGATTAGGCTATCTAAAAATCGATAAGAACTGTTAATTTAGAATTGGTAAAATTGCCTGTGTTGTGTATCTTCGCTGGAAATTACAAAGTTCCAGAAAAAAATAAAGTAATTTTAGCTTGCCAATTTGAAGCGAGACCAGTAGATAATGTATTTATGTGCCTATAATTCTTATAGGTGTATATATATCTACGCGAATGAGGTGCATCTTGATTAACACATTTTCTATCATTTACCAAACTAGGAAGAGAAAATCTTTAAGGTTTCTTATGAATTGAATTTCCTAATTGGTAGTCTTCTTACAGAAATAGCAAGCTAGGATGGCCTAAAGTGATTAATTGGGGTTAAAATATGGACATAGCCCGAAATATGTCGCCTTTTAGGCTAATGAATTTCTCCCTTTCTTCATGCAACACCCCCCAGGTAGAAAGATACCTTTAGTCTGAAATCTGGTAAAGAAACAAGTATTACCTCAAATTACCTTAACCTACACTCGGGAGTGGCAAGTCATGCCCCCGACCCTTAACTCTAAACAACTAATATAATGCACATAGCAATCATGGGTGCATTTCATGTCACGTTTTTGCCATGTGCTAAAAAACAACAAGTGTACGCCATCGTAACTTGTCCAAGATAAATACATAAACATCCTAATTGATTTTAAAACTAAAAATGCTCCCTTAAATGGAAAGCATAAAGAATAAAAAAACATCGCCTCAAATAGGCACTATAAAACCGTCATGACCATAGTCTTGACCGCGTAATCTACATTCCGGTGCGACAACTCATGTCCCCATCTTCAACTTCAAACTATAATAAAAATCACACTTTGTAATTGCGGGTGCATTTCATGTGGCGCAGTTATAATGTGTCCAAGAACAAATAAGTGCACGCCATCGTGACTTATTTCAAGATAAATCCATAAATATTAAAAGCGGCTAAAAAGTGAAAAAGGCTAGAAGCATAATAGGTTTAAAATATGTAAATAATCAGATAATTAGGTCAAATATCAATAGGTAAGCGACCGTGCTAGAACCACGGAACTCGGGAATGCCTAACACCTTCTCCCGGGTTAACAGAATTCCTTACTCGGATTTTTGGTCGCAGACAAATTAAAACAGAGTAAAAATTTCCTCGGTTTGGGATTTTCAAAACAAAACGGTGTGCCGGAACATCGTGAAAAATCCGGGTGGCGACTCTGAAATAATAAATAAATCCCAAAATCCGAATAATGTCACTTAAAGTGGAAAAGCCCCCTTATTACCCCTTCATTAATTTGGGGGGTAGTGAAAAAGGAGGTGTGACAGCTCTGGCGACTCCGCTGGGGAACGAACCCAGAATCTCTGGTTCAGGGTTCAAAATTCGAGCTTAGAATAACTGTTATATTTGGCTTTATTATATGATTTTACATGTTTGAACCTAATGTGCTAAATTCTGCTTTTTACCGCTTTGATATTATCTAAACTGTATATAAATTGCGCCGAAATCCTCTTCTCTTTGAGTCTTCCAAATCATCTGGGAAGTGTGCACTTCGTGTGACTTCTTTTCTGTTAGAGTCATATCCAAATTTTAGAACGAGGTAGGGACAAGTTGCAAAGCCGGTGAAGCTTCTGTATTCCCGGTACGCTGCCCCGACCTCGGCTCGAGCTGTCCGCTCGGGTAAGCCTGGTCTAGAACAAAACCCTACGTTTAAACCTAGAATAACAAAACCTCATGCCGGATCCCTTTTAGGAACGTTTATTTGAATCATGTGCATTTTACTTAGGGGACTCAACACAGGGGTTGGGTCCGTCTAGGACAGGTGTACCCGAAATGAAAGACTACCCTGATGCATCTTACCTGTTACGTATGCATTTATTTGTTTCAACTTGCGTATTGACCGTCTAAAATAAAATTAAAAAAAAAAAACCAACAGAAAAACCAAGAGTGAGGTAGGATAGAAAATTCACCCTGTTTTGAAAAATCCCCATTTACCCCGAAACTCTGCCAAAATTTCTGAAACAAAATGAGTGGGTGTATATTTTAATCAGTCAGGATTTTTTCCGAACTACGCGTTGTTTGATTCTCACGGGTGTGGGATACGTAGGCAACCCTCATCGAGTCCAACTCTATTTTTTTAAAATCAAAAGGATATAGCCCTAAATAAAATTAGGTGACGCCATTGTAGCCTGATCGCCCAAGTGGGGCGCCGGAAGGCCGTTTTTGCAAAAGTGGCCGCCTGTGTTTTGTCTTTAAATTTTGACCCAATTCGCAAACACAGCCTTAAAAAACTTCCTACCCGAAGTATTAAAGGGCCGTATTCGCAAAGATGGTCCGTTTTTATTTATTACAAAACCCTTTGCAAAAATAACACTTTTCAAATTTTTTTGTGGTTTTAATCAAAAAACGAATGTGCAGGATGAATACAGTTGAAAACATTCCCTTCAGGGAAGTCGAGGAAATCCCTCTAGGACTCCATATGTGGTGGAGTAACTTGGGGGAAGCTAGTAGAAAGTCTGTTATGAAATCTTTAGGGGGACTTACTGGTCTTCTCAAAATCAAGCCGAGGTTGGACATCGTCGAGGCTCTAGTACCATTTTGGGATCCCGCCCACAACGTGTTCCACTTTTCAGACTTTGAATTGACACCCACGCTAGAGGAAATAGTGGGGTATGCGGGTCTCAATGACAATCTTAGAAGTCGGTACCCAGTGGCACCAAGGGCGGTGACTCCACATAAGTTTTTGGATCTGTTGAACATTAGCCGGGACGTCCAAGACCCACACCTGTCCGAAGGTTTCTGCACTTTCTATTTTCTTTACAGATGTTATGGAGATCCCCAGGGTTATGAGGCTAACAACACTGGTCTAACTCACAAAGATCAGGCTAAATGGGAAGCCCGCCGGGGGCTAGCTTTTGTGGTAGCATTCTTGGGCACCTTGATTTGCCCAAGAAGTGACGGATGCATAGACATCGGGCTTGTGGGAATAGCAGACTTAATGATGAAAAAGTCCAATGGCACACTTATACCGATAGTCTTAGCCAAGATTTCCCGTGCTCTGACAATTTGCCAATCTGGGGGAATGTTCTTTGAGGGGTGCAACCTGCTTCTACAAATCTGGATGATCGAGCACCTCTGTCACCGCCCAGGCTACATGAACTACGATTTAACCGGTTTGAATTTCATCGAGGAACATGGTACTCGGGTAAAAGGCCACAAATTTCTTGAGGGCACGAAAGCCTGGCACTCATACTTGAGTTTACTAACTGCCGACCAAATCGAGTGGACGTTTGGGTGGCTCTATCTCAGCGAGGTTATCAATATGTCTGCTGAGGTTTGCTATCTCCTGTTAATGGGCCTGCGAAGCATTCAGCCATATGCCCTACATCGGGTCTTACGCCAGTTGGGGAGACAACATGGTGTTCCCCATGATGAGGATTTAAGCCAACTATCCATTGAGTTATGCCCAAGAGCCGCATTTCCTGAAGGTAGGGTCCGTCAAATCTGGAACGAGTGCAGGTTTTCAGAATCTCAAACTCGGGTGAGAGACTTATCCAAAGGGGAAGTGGAGCCCGCCTACACTTCTTGGTATGGCGTAAGAGGAAGGGATCATCAAGAGCAAGAACGACCCGCAAAGAGACCCCACGTACAACAATTCACCGAGCAAACTCAAAAGCATTGGGCTTGGTTAGAAAAGGAGAACAACTACCGAGCCACCGTAAGCAAGTTGGAAGCCCAGGTCAGGAAAATCAAATTTGAAAATGTTCTACATACTGCCACAATTGAAGGGGAGAAAAATAGATTAGCCCAAGAAAATGAAGTGCTCCGGGCCCAAATACAGGAATTAAAAACAGCTGCTGAGAACCCAGAGAGAAGCAGAACTGATGAAAGGCTTATCAACAGCCTGAGGCATAAAGTGTGCAGCTGTGGGAATGATCTAGATAAAGCTGAAGAAGAACTGGCCGGAGTTTGGGCAAGATTAACAAGAAGTGCAGAAGAAAGAACAGAGTTTGTCCAGAGACTAAAAAGGAAATATGAACAGGAAGTCATAGGCTGGAAGGAAAAATTGGCCGTCCTCGAGAACGAAATGGCCAAACAGGCAAAAAGATTTAAGACATAGAGGGAACAGTGCTATTCCATGATGGCTCAGTTAGAAAAAGAGTTGCAGCAATGGCAAGAGCAGAGTCACAAAGATGCCCAGACTTTAGAGGCGAGATCCCAGCAAATCGGGCGCCTGCTTCAAGAGAAGGGTATCATCAGGCGAAGGGTCCAAGAGATAGCTGACTACATCGTCACCAGATGCCTGGAATGCGAAGATATGACTCGGACCACTTTCTTCTCAGTGGTTATGATCTTCGTCCACAAGATAATGGACGACCTTTACCGCCTCTGGCAAGACATAACACGCAGGCCCGTGGCAAGGCCGAATGATGCCCCACCGGCCCCTGGAGCAACGAAAGCACTGATGTATTTTTGATGTTTTTCGAGTCTGTATTTCACTTTTCTAGTCGTAGTCATGTCTTGAGTCTACAATAGTTTTTATATTATTAGAAAATATGTCTCAAGTCTGTTTTGCAAACTCTGTAATTCCAAAAGTGGGCTACAAGTTTTCTTTAATCAGAAGTGTTTTATTTAATGAATGAAAAATTTTAGAATGAAGCTTTTAGAAAAAATATGCATTTCTGTCCTTTGGGTTTTGCTAGCATGAACTACGTGATGATCTGATTCACGCGGCGCCGTGATACATAGGCAATCCACATAGGATTCGATCATAACCATAAGAAAGGAAATCGAGAGAGGAATAAAAGAGCGGAAACAATAACAAAGGAAGCGCAAGAATGATTAAAAAAACCGAGAGATAAAGTCGGGATGAAGTACACAACTGTTGCAAGAACATATAGAAAAGCATTTAAATTGCTCAGGTGCATTGGATACCCCATACGTTGCCTATGTGCTAAATGTTTCAACCTAACATTTTGTTGGTTCAATCTAAAAGGTATTTTTAGGTGGTTGGTTTTGCAGTAACCTGTATTCCCATCCTTACTTCACTAGATCAAAAAGGAGCATAGAAATGACATCTGAAAGTCACTTGCCAATCATCAACTCTTCTGTGGAAGAACTAAATCCAGCCATCCCAACATCTGAGTCAGCAACAGCTGAAGAGAACAGGACTCTACGTTGCCGCATGCTGGAAATGTGGGACGCATGGTCCAATGGTAGGGAACCACCCAGTACCATCCCGGGTTTCCCAGAGATAATCCCCAGGGCAGGCGGGACGTCCAACATCCCCATAAGATACCCAGCCACGCCATTTGGATATCTAACTATGTCGACTCACTTTGCCGGAAGGCCTTCTGAGGTTCGCCCCCAGGCTTTGTTTTCTGGTGTGTCTTCCAACATCTTCACCGCACCACCAATCTCCGCCACGGCTCCACCAACTATCTCCGGGCCAAGTTTCGAGCCACCAGCATTCACATTCCAAACACCATCCGCCATCAGGATACCGCTCATGCTACTCCCAATGCATATCCCTAACAAAATCTGCCTGAGTTCACTTTGGGACAGGATAAGAAAAGCTTCGAGCATGAAAAAATAACTCAAAAAATGAAGAGTATTGAACAGAGCCTAAAAAATATACAGGGGCTGAGCAGGCAGAAAAGTGTCTCCTATGCAGACTTGTGCATATTCCCGCACGTCCATTTGCCTCTCGGGTTTAAAACCCCCAAGTTCGAAAAATATGATGGACATGGGGACCCCATAGCCCATCTAAAAGGTACTGCAATCAGCTCAAGGGAGCGGGTGGGAAGGAGGAACTTCTCATGGAATATTTTAGAGAAAGCTTAACGGGGATTGCATCAGAATGGTACATGGACCAGGATATATCTCGCTGGCACATATGGGATGACCTGGCACGCGACTTTGTCCGGCAGTTCCAATACCATGTGGACATCGCTCCCGATAGGAACTCACTATCCAATCTAAAAAAGAAACCCTCAGAGAGTTTCAGAGAGTACGCCATCAAATGGCGCGAGCAGGCCTCTAGGGTCAAACCTCCGATGGATGAGGTTGAAATGGTCAACGTCTTTCTACAAGCACAGGAAGCTGATTACTTCCAAAATATGATGTCCGCCATGGGCAAACCATTCGCGGAAGCAATCAAAATTGGAGAAATGGTGGAGAATGGTCTAAAAACTGGTCTTATCCTGAGCCAATCTGCCATAAGAGCAACCTCTCAGGCCATCCAAAGCGGACCCGGGAATGCAGCCAACAGGAAAAAGAAAGAAGAAGGGGCCATGATGGTTTCCGATGTCAGGAAGCCTCGAAAATACCCACGTCCCTTTCCCAAAGCTTCCCAACATTACTATCCTCACCAAGTTGCAGCTTATGCTGCGCCCCCTTTTCCCTATGCGGTAATGAACGCTCAGCCACATCCCAGGCCGCAACAACAATACAATCAGAATAGAACTCCACCTCCAAAAAATAACGATCGTCCCCCCAGCTCCATATAATCCACGCCCTCCTCAAAATAACTACCCGTACAATTCATATCCCCGAGAACAACCAAGGACACTTAATTTCACTCCCATCGGAGAGCCGTATTCCAGCCTCTTCCCAAAGTTGGTCCAGATGGGACACCTGCAACCCGTACCTCCAAACGGGCAGAATCCTGAATAACTATTATATAGATGGGTACCAGTTGTGCTTACCATTTCGGAGTAGAAGGGCACGACATGGAGGATTGTTGGACCCTCAAAAGGGTCATGGAAAGCCTTATAGAACAAAAGAAAATGGTTTTAAGGGACGAAGAAGCTCCCAATGTGACGAACAATCCACTGCCCACTCACAATCATGGGCCCGTCATCGACATGATTTGCGAGGACCAGGATTTTGATCCAGCTCTAAAGGCCATCATCGCCATCGCAGATGCGGAAAGAAAATCCAAGGCGGCACCCAAACCAGTCAAGGACATGAAGAAGAGTAGCCCCGCCCCCAGGTCACGGAAAAGGCTGAGACTGGAACAATAAAGGGACCCTCTAAAGACACTGTCCTTTACATCCCCAAGGCACACAGGAAGGAACAAAGTGTGTTGAGCCCTCCCAGAAGGTTACAATTCAACAAGGCAATAATGAAGGGCCCAAAAATGTACGTGCCGAAAGAGACGTATGCGGAGCGGGGGCAAATAATTTCACCCAAGCTGAATGAGCCCGTGGTTATTAGCCGCGCGTCGCAAACCCCCATGAAGAACTACTGCCGTCCCCTGGAATTACCACATGACGGTGGTGACGTACAAAGGGAAAGAGATTACTGGGGAAACATGCGATATAAACTCTTCAGAGAAATACCTCGACCCAGAAGAACTAAACAAAAGCAAGTTGAAACGCTTTCTGCCTAAAAGGACGATCAGTGCCGGAGAGGTAGATGAATTCTTCAAGAATATGAAAACCTCTGAATACATCATAATCGAGGAGCTTAGAAAGTCCCCCACTCAGGTCTCACTTCTATCCTTGCTGGTAAATTCAAACGAGCATCATAAGATCATGATCAAAACCTTTAATGAAACATACGTTCCAGTGAACACCACAGTCGAGCAAATGGAAAGAATGGCAGAACGATTTTTTGAAGTCAACCAGATCTCATTCAGCAAGAATGACTTGCCCCCGGAAGGGGCCGCCCACAACAAAGCTCTCCACCTAACTATTAAATGTGAAGGTTACTATGTGAAAAGAGTTATGATGGACGGTGGATCTGGGGTTGATATTTGCCCTCTATCGACCCTACAAATAATGGAGATCGGGACTGAGAGAATCAGGCCCAACAATGTGTGCGTCTGTGCATTTGATTGTATCAAGAGAGACACAATCGGGGAGATTGAGTTGGTCTTGACAATCGGCCCTGTAGATTTTGAAGTGATATTCCAGGTATGGATATGGATACTTCCTACAATTATCTCCTGGGAAGGCCTTGGATCCATGCGGCAGGGGAAGTGCAAACTACTCTCCACCAGATGGTTAAGCTCGAATATGAGGACCAGGAAATCGTGGTCCATGGGGAAG
>ML404400.1:64863-112863 GCA_005239525.1 Nicotiana knightiana | reverse complement strand
ACTTCTGAATTAGATGATCTTGAACACCTTGACCTTTACACCACAGCTCGACAGATGAAGCCCAAGCTAAGTAGTTTGAACCTCCCATTAAAGGTTCTGATGTAATCATAATACCAGAACTGCCAGAGCCATGATTTTTAGACCCGAAAACATCAACTCCAAAAGACATTGTTGGAGTGAAAAGAGGTCTATAAAAGTAGAGCAAGTAACACAAAAAAAAAATTTGGTGGTTCTGTCGCCGGAAATAAAAAACAATCGTCGGATTTGGGTGAAACTTGGATGGGTAGGCTCGGAAATACCTCAAGAACACGCTGTCTGAAAAACAAGATTCGAAATCTGGCCGGAAAAAGGGTACACGCGCCGGAAAGCACTGTAGCTTGCCGGAAAATTTCAAAGTCGTCGGAATCTGTCGGAAATAGTACCAATAGACTCGGATTTGATGGGCGAGTAGGCTGTCCTCAAGAAGCGTGGCCAAAAAATGGCCGGAGAAGGTCGCACGCGCCGGCGCGTGGGTGTCACGCGCTCGCCGGAAAAAAACTGCTGGTGGCGCGTGAAGGATTTTCCGGCGGAGAGCCGGAGGCCGATCTACTTAGTGGTGGTGTTGGTTTTTGCAGAACACTTATAAAAAGTGGCTTTTTTACTGCGGCAGAACTGTGTTTGCCGGAAAAAGACTTTCGGTTGATTGATTTCTCTTCCCGGAGTCGCTGGAATTGATGCACAGCGATAAATCTCTCACGATAGCTCTGATACCATGTGAGAAAGCACGGGAGAAAATAATATGTTATATCTTCTTTATACAATGATACAATGAGCCCTATATATAGATAATACATGTCCTACTCCTAATACATATAGGATTAAGGTTAAGGTTATTTACTCCTATTTGGCTACTATAAACTAACAAATGGTCATTATACACAATCATTATTGTTTTATCATAAATAATGACAAATTGCGCTGTTATTCTTTCCAATAGAAACCTAATGCTGCATCAAGCAATGATGATTACGAATTACATCCATAAGCTATGATGCTCCGACACTTTAAAATCCCGGCTTCCAAAAGGCTTCTAAAAAGGTTTATAAATGTCATGAGCTACTCCACCAATTGCCTTAATCTTTTGGATTAGTTTTCCAGATTCTATTTACACAATAGTGTAAGAGCTTCCAAAAGGGTAATTCTTTCACAAGAGTAGTTGTCCCACATGAATAGTGTAAGGGCTTTCAAAGGGTCTATAAATGTCACGAGCTGCTCTACCAGTTGCCTTAAGATTTTAGGTTAGATGCTCGGATCTTTTCACAAGTTTGATTCGAAAATGATATTTATAGTACAAAAAAGGAACTTTTTCACTAAATATAAAACCGAAATAGTCCATGAAATGTTAAATGGATTGATTTTCTAAACAATGGAAACAAAGTCATTTGGAATGTTATATTAGAATCTAAACAGTTTAACTAATAGAAGGAGAACTTATACAAAAACTAATAGTAGAAGGAGAGTTGAAGACGAAGTTACCGATGTGATACTCAGTAGTGATAAATACATAATGGGAAAACAATATGGCAAGTAGAAATTCTACAGTGACACTACAATCACAGGTGTGGAGATACAACCCTTATAGATGGTGTGGAGATACAACCCTTAGAGATGTATATCCCTGGATATTTTCTGTCAAATTCATCTTTCTAAGTTTCTTTTATTCTTTTAAGAGAGAGGGGCATTTCTACTTCTGTCTAAGTAGGAGACATAGCACTAGGACTCCTGTCTACGTGTAATATGTCTGCATGTAACTTTCAAGTAAATAAGAAGGTCCTCTGAGAGGTGGTGTCCCCAACAGCTCAGAATTTAAAGAAAAAAAAGTTATACTTGTGCAAGCAGGCGCTTTCACATTATATACTCCTGTATTTCAAATTACTTCTAATATTTTCTATATTGAAGTTGGTCAATTTAACATCTATTTTGTAATATAAGATTTTTCTCATTGTATACTTCAATATGTAAACATAAAGAAAAGGGCACAGGTTCCATATTGCATCATGAACACTGGGCTAAGGGGCATTGAGATGATTTCCTTTCTGAAAAATAATAATACAATGTTGTAAGTCGTATGCTTCTTCAATAAATAGAGATTTTTTCAGATTAACAATAGGCTAAACTACAGGAGATTTCAACCCAAGTGAATCAGAAAAAATTGGAAAAGAAAGACTGGAGTATCAACTTTTTGTTAATAAGGACCAGTAGGATGTATCGATGTTCTTAAGACTAGAGTACCAACTACAACAACCAAATATATCGTGCTACAGAAGAGAGGCCTAAAGGATGTCACTACAATTAAGTGGTTCATTTTCTCTTTGAAGTGTAACTTTTTCATTCAAATGTAACAGTGTGTAAAACTACCACATACAGCTAGAATCCCCCTTTGAACTAACTCCCTTCTCCATTGAAGGGGTCTACTAACTACTTAAGCTCAGCCTCATCCAAGAAAATAACTCCTGTGGAAAAGCCTCAATTTCCTTCCCTTTTCTTGACCACAACCATTCTTGTGATGAGTTACGAAACAAACCCAAATAGCAGATAATGGATTTGTTATATGAGTTGCCGCGTTGAGTAAGCACCACTATTAGTTTGGCATCTACCTGTGGTTTCTCTTGTCTCATGGCTATTAATCATTTGCTCTTATCAGCCATTCCTGTACTTATTAAAGTGAAAATAGACCAAAAAGGCTGTTATAACTACTAGTCCTCTTATCATTTTTTTCGAACTACTCTTCTTATCATCATTAGATTCCAAAATGTTACAAAGCAGAGAAAAAGAAAAAGATTCCCCCCTTCACCAAAAAGATAAAATAGCTTAAAATAAGGATATGAAATAGGTATGCCTTCTAATTCAACTTATTGTTCTCATTTTATATAACACTATCACTATTTAGAGAATCAACTAGTTTTTTGCTTGAAAAGAAAAACTAGTTTTTTGAAAGCTTTCAAACATTTCTAAAAACTACTCCTATTAATTACATAAACAGTATCTTAAGGTACTTTTTATATGGTTTTCCACTATGTAAATTTTAGTTCTAAGAGAACAAAGAATACATGTCCAAATTCACACTGAATCAATTAAAAAGTTTGACCCTTATGATCCAAATCCATCATTCTTTCGGGACAAGGGATCTCTACATTGCACAATTTACCCTTCAATCACAAGAAAGGTCTAAATAAAACCAATTGGGCACCTAATAATTACGCAAAATAAGAAGCCCAGAATTGAAAAGACGAACCTAGCTTGGTGAAATCACCAGAGGCAATGGCATCAGTGTAATACTTATCGTTGTAGCGAACTGGGAAAATTGCAGTATTCATTTTCTTCAATTGCATCATGTTCTTGTCCCTCACTCCATCCAATGAAATCGCTACTTCACGTCCTCCAACCCCCATTCTTTTTGTTAAACCTGCTCTGGATTTTGGTATTTTGGAGTTAATTAGAGCTCCAAAGAGGAGCTTTACGACTTAGCAGCACGTTATTATTAGAACAAGAAAAGAATTAGGTGAAGAACAGAACAGCGTATTAGTCAAAATATTGGCTGCTACTTTTTGACAAATGGAAAAATGGATGGAGCCACACATACCCACCTTATTCCTATGGGCTACAACCTAACTCATCTTGGATTTAGCCCATGGAATGACGTTGGATAGTCAAATATATTTTGGGGAAAAAAAACTTTTGTTGAATTTAACATGTACTTATTATATGGAATACTCCAACTAATACCACTAGGTTAAATTATATATGCAAGAACTGAAATTTTTTTTTTTGTTTTTTGTTCAAGAAATATAGATATTACCGTTGTACAAGTGCATCTCATCGGACCTCATTTGCCATTTAAAGCTGGAATCTGTCACGATTCAAATTTTTTCTCCGTAAGACGTCGTAACGGCAAGCCTAACAATTTATGAAAAAACAAAACTCAAAGTAAAATTGACAACTAAACTGCAACGGAATAATAAAATAACTGATAAGATGTCGTTCGGCATGTACAAAATCCAACACTCGAGTATTCACAGTATGTTTCCCAAAACCCGATAATCATAAGTCACAAGCTACAGAAGAAAGATTAGTATCTCTATACACCAGAGTCTAAGAAAAATACGAGAAGGTAAACGACATAGGGGGGAATAGAGGGAGACTCCGAGGTCTGCGGACGCGGCAGATGTACCTTGAAGTCTCCGTACAGCAGCAAGCACTCTCAGCTAATAGCGCGGCTGATAAGAAGCACCTGGATCTGCACACAAAATATGTACAATAGAGTAGCATGAGTACACCACAATAGTACCCAGTAAGTGCCAAGCCTAACCTCGGTAGAGTAGTGACGAGGTCAGGTCCAGGCTACTGGGATATAATAATAAGACAGATGATATAATAAAATGAAATAAAACGGAGTATTTAACAGAAAGAATTCACAGAGAAATAAAAAAACAGTACAATGACATAACAACGGGGCGCTGCCGAGATACCATCTCATAGTCCTAAAAGTAAATACTCAACAGGGGATCTCTCGAGATACCGTCTCATAGTCCAAAAATAAATATGCGAGTAGATCTACCGAGGTACCGCCTCGTAGTCTCAAAAGTAAATATGCGAGGAGATCTCCCGAGGTACCGCCTCGTAGTCTCAAAAGTAAATGTACATGAGATCTCCCGAGGTACCGCCTCGTAGTCCCAAAAGTAAACACATAGCTCAAATCGGTGGAGAAAGCAATTAACAACAAGAATTCTACAACTAAAGTTTATACAAATCAAGTAAAGGCACGAATTCAACTAAACATTATGCACATAATTCAAATAAGCATTTAAGACATGTAGACATGTGAAACTAGGCTAAACAGGATAACACATGCTAGTATAATTCAATTAAGGTGTAACATGTTATTACTCAGTGGAAAATCAGATTTTACAATAATTATCATGTGTACGCACTCGTCACTTCGCGCACACGACGCTCACATATCACAGAAGTATCAAAACAGTACCAAATCCTAATGGGATTTCCCTCACATAATGTTAGGCAAGCCTCTTACCCCGAACCAAGCTCAATCAATCAGTAAGAATGCATTTTTCATGATTTTTCGACTCCGAATGACCCAAATCTAGCCAACAGCAATTACATACCATAAATATAACTATAAGAAACTAATCTAATTAATGAAATCAAGGTTTAGGCAAGAAATTAGAAAATCGCCCCAAAAAATTGGCCCGGGCTCACGTCTCAAAATCGGGTAAAAGTAAAAAAAAATGAACACTCATTCACTCATGAGTTCACTCGTACCAAGATTGTCCAAATCCGTTATCAAAATCTGAATCATAACTCAAAAACTTAGTTGAAGAACTTTACAACCTTTTCCCCAAATTTCTCAACCAAATTCCTTAATTAAATGATGAAATCAACTACAGATTAATGGAATATAACCATAAACAAGACAAGAATCATTACCCCAAAGCTTTCTCTAAAAAAAACCCTGAAGTATCGCCTCAATCCGATCTCTCAAAGTCCCAAAATTGAAAATGGGATAAAACCCTCGAAATCCCTCTTTTTTGCCCACCGATTTTTCTTCTACGAGGGAGCCACCGCATCTGCGGTCCCCCACATGCAGAAAAAAACCTCTCAAGTGCGGACTTCACTAATGTCCAAAACTTCGCTTCTGCAAGCGATGGGCCGCACCTGCGCGCTCGCTCCTCCAGGCCTTCCGCTTTTGCAATCCTCAAGTTCCAGGCCTTCTGCTTCTGCGATCTATCTTCCGCAGAAGCGACTCCGCTTCTGCGGTCCTAACCTCGCACATGTGCCCATAGGCCAAGCTTCTCCAAACTGAACATGTGCTCCTCCGCTCGCACGTGCGAGTCTGCACCTGCGGCCAACCCCACCGCAGGTGCGATGACACCAGAAGCTTGAAAGCTTCAGCAATTAACACAAGTTCAATTTCGATCCGTTAAGCATCCGAAACTCATCCGAGGCCCCCGGGACCCCAATCAAACATATCAACAAGTCCTAAAACATCATACGAACTTAGTCAATCCCTCAAATAACATCAAACAACGCTAAAAATAGGAATCACCCTCCAATTCAAACTTAATGAACTTTAAAACTTCAAACTTCTGCAACCGATGCCGAAACCTATTAAATCATGTCCGATTGAACTCAAATTTTTCACACAAGTCATAGTTGACATTACGGAACTACTCCAACTTCCAGAATTGGAATCCGACCCTGATATCAAAAATTCCACTTACGGTCAAATTTCCCAAAAAATTCAACTTTCGCCATTTCAATCCTAATTCAGATACATAACTCCAATTCACAATCCGAATCACCTTAACTAGTTCCAAAATCACCCAACGGAGCTAACAGAACCGAAGAAAATCCATTCCAGAGTCGTCTTCACACAGTTCCAACTACGATCAAAATCATAGAACTCAAACTTCTATTTTAGGGACTAAGTGTCCCAAATCACTCCGAAACCAAAAACAAAACCTTCCCGGCAAGTCACATAAGCAGAAAAAGATACGAGGAAAGTAGTAAATAGGGGATCAGGGCTAATACTCTCAAAATGATCGGTCGGGTAGTTACATCCTCCCCTTCTTAAAACAATCGTTTGTCCTCGATCGAGTATAAAGACATATTTGAAGTGATGAAAAGATGAGGATAACGGCTACGCATATCATGCTCGGTCTCCCAGGTCGCCTACTCGACTGCTGACCCCTCTACTGAACCAATGTTCTTTGACCTAAGCTTTCGATCCTGCCCGGCCAAAATAGCCACCGGCTCCTCAACATAAGATAAATCCTTGTCCAATTGAACTGAGCTGAAATCCAAAACATGAGACAGATCGTCGTGATACTTCCGAAGCATAGAAACATGAAATACCGGATGAACTCCTGCTAGACAGGGAGGCAAGGCAAGCTCATAAGAAATCTCCCCAACACGTCTCAACACCTCGAATGGGCCAATAAACCTTGGGCTCAGCTTTCCCTTCTTTCGAACCTCATAACACCCTTCATGGTTGACACTCGGAGCAGGACCCGCTCTCCAACGATGAATGCAACATTGCGAACCTTCCGATCCGCATAACTCTTCTGTCTGGATTGGGCTGTGCGAAGTCAATCCTGAATCACCTTAACCTTCTCCAGAGCATCCTGAACCAAGTTTATACCCAATAACCTAGCCTCACTCGGCTCGAACAAACCCACTGGAGACCGACATCACCTACCATGTAGAGCCTCATATAGTGCCATATGGATGCTCGACTGATAACCGTTGTTGTAGACAAACTCCGCAAGTGGAAAGAACTGATCCCAAAAACCTATAAACTTCATCATACACGCACGTAACATATCCTCTAGTATCTGAATAGTGCGCTCGTAATGTCCGTCCGTCTGAGGGTGAAATGTTGTGCTCAACTCAACCCGAGTACCTAACTCATGTTGTACGATCCTCTAGAACCGTGATGTAAACTGCGTACTCCGATCAGAGATGATAGATACCGGCACGCCATGAAGTCTGACAATCTCGCGAATATAAACTCGAGCCAGCTGCTCGGAAGAATAGGTAGTCATCACAGGAACAAAATAAGATGACTTGGTCAGCCTGTCCACAATCACCCAAACTGCATCAAACTTCAGTTGAGTCCGTGAAAGCCCAACAACGAAATCCATAGTATTCCGCTCCCATTTACACTCCGGAATCTCTAACTTCTGAAGCAATTAACCTGGCCGCTGATGCTCATACTTTAGTTGTTGGCAATTCAGACACTGAGCTACATACTCCACTATGCCCTTTTTCATTCTCCTCCAATAGTAATGTTGCCTCAAGTCTTGATACATCTTCGCGGCACCCGGATGAATGGAGTACCGCAAAATGTGAGCCTCCTGGAGAATCAACTCACGCAAACCATCTACATTAGGCACACATAGCAAACCTGCATCCGCAGTGCACCATCATATCCAATAGTGACCTCCTTAGCATCACACGGCTCTAGCAAGGGGCACGGGTGCCTAAATATCAGATCCGTTTGTACGTGTCCTCACCATCTGTGAGAGAATGGAAGACAGAAGTTTAGAATTTCGAAGTCAACAATTTCGCACGACAGGGAATCAAAGAAGTGTAATTTTTCCTATAGTTTCATAGCCTCCCGAAGGTACAGACGTCTATGTACCGATCCGAGGGACTCTACTAAACATGCTTGTGACTCACGACACCTATGAACCTAGAGCTCTAATACCAACTTGTCACGACCTAATTTTTTCCTCTGTAAGACGGCATGACAGCACCTAGTCTCTATGACTAAGTAAGCCTAACAAATTGCGAAAAAATGGAAATCAAAGTAAAATTGACAACTAAACTGCAACAGAATAATAAAATAACTGATAAGATGTCGATCGACATGTACAAAACCCAACACTCAATTATACACAGTATGTTTCCCAAAACCCGGTAATCATAAGTCACAAGCTACAGAAGAATGACTAGTATCTCTATACACCAGAGTCTAAGAAAAATATGAGAAGGTAAACAACATAGGGGGGAATAGAGGGGGACTCCGAGGTCTGCGGACGCGGAAGATGTACCTTGAAGTCTCCATACAGCAGCAAGCACTCTCACCTAATAGCGGGGCTGATAAGAAGCACTTGGATCTGCACACGAAACATGTGCAGAAGAGTAGCATGAGTACACCACAACGACACCCAGTATGTGCCAAGTCTAACTTCGGTAGATTAGTGACGAGGTCAGGTCCGAGCCTTACTGGGATATAATAATAAGACAGAATGTATAATAAAATAAAGTAAAATGGAGAATTTAACAGAAATAATTCACAGAGAAATAACAACACAATACAATGAGATAACAACATGGGTGCTCCCGAGATACCGTCTCGTAGTCCCAAAAGTAAATCCTCAACAGGGGATCTCCCGAGATACCGTCCCAAAAGTAAATATGCGAGGATATCTCCAGAAGTACCGCCTCATAGTCTCGATAGTAAATATGCGGCAAGATCTCCCGAGGTACCGCCTCGTAGTCTCAAAAGTACATGTGTAGGGGGTTTCCTGAAGTACCACGTCGTAGTCCCAAAAGTAAATATGCAGGGGGATCTCCCGAGGTACCGCAAATCGGTGGAGAAAGCAATTAACAACAAGAATTCTACAGCTAAAGTTGATACATACAAATAAAGTGAAGGCAAGAATTCAACTAAACATGCTACACAGAATTCAAATAAGCATTTAAGACACGTAGACATGAGAAACTAGGCTAAACAGGATAACTACACATGCTAGTATAACTCAATTAAGGTGTAACAGTTTATAACTCAGTGGAAAATCGGATTTTACAAAAATTAGCATGTGTACGCACTCGTCACCTCGCGTACATGGTACTCACATATCACAGAAGCATCACAACAGTACAAAATCCTAAGGGGATTTCCCCCGCACAAGGTTAGGCAAGCAACTTACCCCGAACCAAGCTCAATCACTCAGTAAGAATGCCGTTTCCACGATTTTCCGACTCCGAATGGCCCAAATCTAGCCAAAAACAATTACATACCATAAATATAACTGTTAGAAACTAATCTAATTAATGAAGTCAAGGCTTAGGCAAGAAATTGGAAAATCGCCCCAAAAAGTCGACCTAGGCCCATGTCTTAGAATTGGGTAAAAGTCACAAAATATGAACACCCATTCACTCACGAGTTCACTCGTACCAAAATTATCCAATTCTGATATCAAAATCCGAATCATAACTCAAAAACTTAGTTGAAGAACTTTCCAACTTTTTCCCCAAATTTCTCAACCAAATTCCTTAATTAAATGATGAAATCAACTATTGATTAATGGAATATAACCATTAACGAGTTAAGAACAATTATCCCAAAGCTTCCTCTGAAAAACCCTTGAATTATCTCCTCAATCCGAGCTCTCAAAGTCCCAAAATTGAAAATGGGATAAACCCCTCGAAATCCCTCTTTTATGCCCAACGATTTCGCTTCTGCGAGGGAGCCATCTTCTCTGCGGTCCAGCACCTGCAAAAAAAAGCATCGTAGGTGAGGACTTCACTTAAGTCCAAAATTTCTCTTCTGCGAGCGATGGGTCGCACCTGGGCGCCCGTTCCTGCGGATAAATTTTTGCTTCTGTGATCCTCAATTTTCGAGGCCTTCCGCTTCTGCTATCCATCTTTCGTAGAAGCGACTCCGCTTCTGCGATCCTAACCTCGCACTTGCACCCACAGGCCAAGCTTCTCCAAACCGCACATGCGCTCCTCCGCTCACACGTGCAAGTCGTCACCTACGGCCAACCCCACCGCAGGTGCGATGACACCAGAAGCTTGAAAGCTTCAGCAATTCACACAAGTCCAATCTCGATCCATTAAGCATCTGAAACTCACCCGAGGCCCCATGGGCCCCAACCAAACATATCAACAAGTCCTAAAATATCATACGAACTTAGTCGAGCCCTCGAATCACATCGAACAATGCTTAAAACAAGAATCACCCTCCAATTCAAACTTAATGAACTTTGAAACTTCAAACTTCTACAACCTTTTCCTAAAATTATCAAATCACGTCCTATTGACCTTAGATTTTGCACGGAAGTCATAATTAACATTACGAACCTACTCCAACTTCCGGAATCAGAATCCGACCCCGATATCAAAAAGTCAACTTCTGGTGAAACTTTCCAAAAATTCAACTTTCGTCATTTCAAGCCTAATTCAGGTACAAAACTCCAATTCACAATTCGGACACACTCCTAAGTCCAAAATCACCCAACGAAGCTAACTGAACCGACGAAACTCCATTTCTGAGTAACGATCAAAATCCTAGAACTCAAACTTCCATTTTAGGGACTAAGTGTCCTGAATCACTCTGAACCCAAAAACAAAACCTCCCGAAAAGTCACATAAGCATAAAAATATAGGGGGGAAAACAGTAAATAGGGGATCAGGGATAATACTCTCAAAACGATCGGTCGGTTCGTTACATAATAAGTTTGAGTTTTATATTTTGATGCTCTCCTTGAAAGGAAGGTGTGGAGGTCGAGGATAGGATAGCGGGTTAGGTAGTATAAATTGTTCAGACTGGTATTATTAGTATGTACTTTCGCATTCTGTTGGTATTAGATTTCTATGACTACCTGTCATTTCTTGCATTTATGTCATCTTACTTTGTTATTTATACCTCTTTTACATAGCTTATAGGTGTTGTCCCTTCTTATTTTTCTTTTCGTTAATGTGGTGCTTATGCCTTCCTCAGCCGTCTATTGGAAAAAGCATCTCTATCTCCACAAGATGGGGGTAAGGCATGTGTACAGACTACACTCCCCATACTCTACTATGTAAGATTATACCCACACACTACCCTCCCCATACCCCACTATGTGATATTATACCACACACTACCCTCCCCATACCCCTATTATGTGAAATTATACTGGGTATGTTGGTGTTATTGTTTCTACTATATTGAAAGATGGAGTCCAAATTTTTATTTTTTTTCTTTGTTCTCCATTACATGTTTTCTGAATTTCCTCTTTTTCAATATATTGATTTTCTTTCAATAAATTTTCCGAGATACATATATGTATATATGTTGTTGTTATTGCTTCTACATATATTGAAAGATGGAGTCCAAATTTTCATTTTTTCTTTGTTCTCCATTACATGTTTTCTGAATTTCCTCTTTTTCAATATTTTGATTTCCTTTTAATAAATGTTTCCAATATACATATATGTATGTATGTATGTATGTTGTTGTTATTTCTTCTACATATATTGAAAGATGGAGTCTAAATTTTCATTTTTTTTCTTTGTTCTCCATTACATGTTTTCTGAATTTCCTCCTTTTCAATATTTTGATTTTCTTTTAATAAATGTTTCCAATATATATATATATATATATGAATGTGCATTGCACATCAATAATGGTACATGATGATTTATGTATTTATTTGTATAAAAGAATAACAAAATTTAATACAATAGTGATCTAAATACCAAAAAATATTATCACATTAGTATAATACGTAAATTTGAAATGAAAGGACATCATTAGAACTTATACAAATGAAAAATTTAGTCATGTTAATTAGATAATTATGTATTACAGTTTAACAGTATTTATGTGATGATATCTTATCGAACACTTCTTGGTTGCTCTGCCATAACCAGAACCGTTATTCTCAATATTGATATCCTCTTAAAAGTATAACATATAGTTACTGGTGTAAGAAAATATATTGTTGTAACAATATTTAGGATGTGTAATGACTCGATAGGTCATTTACATTTTTAAACTTAAATGCTTTTCGATATCTCGATTAGCTCTATTTAGCCTTCCTCGATTTACGTGTGCATTCTGTGTCTTTTTTCGGAAGGTTTTATGTGAAAATTTGATAAAAATGTGAAATCGTGCCTTAAAATTCATTTGAGTTAACTTCGGTCAACATTTTGAGCAAACAGACCCAGATTAGTATTTTAACGGTCCTGGTGGATCTGTATCATGATTTGGGACTTGGGTGTATGCCTGAAATTGAATTTGGAAGTCCTAGCTCGAATTATCATAATTTATTGAAATTTAGAGGTTTAAGGGTTTAAAGAATTAATAAGTTTGACCGAAGTTTGACTTTGTTGTTACAGGATTTGGATTTTGATTCCAGGACTTGGTATAGGTCAATTACTGTATGTATGACTTGTCTACAAAATTTAGTGCAAAACGGAGTAGATTTGACGTAATTGGGGCGTCCGATTGAAATATTGAAAGTTCTTAAGCTTCATTAAAAATTTCATTCGTTTTGGCGTCTGATTCATAGTTCTAGATGTTATTTGGTTTTTTGTCTTACGAGCGAGTTCGTATGATGTTATTGAACTTGTGTGCATGATTGTTTTGGAGCCCCGAGGGCTCGTGTGAGTTTCAGATAGGCTTCGGAGTGGTTTTGGACTTAGGAAAAATAACTGGTGCATCTGGTTCTGGTTCAAGTATCTGATCTCGCAATTGCGAGGTCAGTGTTCGCATTTGCAAGCATTCAAATTCCTGTCAGGTTCTCATTTGCGAACTAATTCTTCGCATTTGCGAAGAGGGGATGGGTCAACAATAGATGGAATTTGCGATCAAAAGGTTGTATTTGCGGAGTCCAAAGTTCGCATTTGTGAACAAATCATCGCAAATGCGATAATAGCAGAGATGTGAGCTTCTTCATATTTGCGAAGCTCTTCTCGCATTTTCGGGGTTCGCAATTGCGAACTCCAGGTCACAATTGCGACATCTGCGCCTGGACAAAAGCTGAGAAAAATGAGAATTTAGCTCATTCTCTCAAATTCTCAACCCTAAACACCTTAGAGACAATTTTCCAAAGAGCTTTTCTTCCTAAATTCATTGGTAAGTGAATCTGACCTACTTTCATTCAATTTCCCATCTCATTTCATAATATTTCAACCCTAAATCTATGATTTTATGGTAGAAATTAGGGATTTGGGTAGAATTAGAATTTTTTTGTAAAATTATAATTTAGACATCGAATTAAGGTCAGATTTCGAATTGAATTACATAACCGGGCTCGGGGATGAATGGATGATCGGATTTTGGTCCGAACCTCGGGTTTTGACCAAGCGGGCCCGAGGGTTGACTTTTATTGACTTTTTAAATAATGATCTAAATTGAACCTATTGCATTCGTGGGTAGTTTCTAAGGCTTTATTTGAATCACTTAGTTGTTAATTTTTTAAATTTGGTTGGTTCGAAGACTTGTCCGTGATGTCGGAATTGAATTTCAGGAAGTTCGGAGTTGATTTGGAAAGAAAATTCTAATTTTGAAAGCTTTAAGTTTGAGGAATTGACTAAGGTTTGACTTTTGAGTAAACGAACTCGGAATCGGGATTTAAAGGTTCCAACATGTTCGTATGATGAATTTGTATTTGGTCGTATGTCTGGATCGGGTTTTGGATGACCCGGGAGTGTTTCAGCGCCAATTGTGGAAAGTTGGCATTTTGGAAGGATTTCATAAATTTGGGTTGAAGTGTATTTCAATGTTATCAATGTCCGTTTGGAATTCTAAGCCTCAGAATATCTCTGTATGGTGATTCTAGTTTTAGGAGCGCGTCCGGATGTGGATTTGGAGATTCGTAGCTCACTTTGGGGTCATTCGGTGAAAGTTGGAAGTTGCAGGTTTTGGGAAGTTTGACCGGGAGTGGACTTTTTGATATCAAGGTCGGATTTCGATTTCGAAAGTTGGAGTAGGTTTGTAATTTCATTTAAAACTTGCGTAAAAAATTTGAAGTCATTCCGGATTGATTTGAGATGTTTTGGCGTAAGATATAGAGTTTGGGAACTTGAAAATTTATAAGTCTGATTCGAGGCGCAATTCGTAATTTCGATGTTGTTTGGCGTAAATTTGAGGCCCGATTGAGTTCGTATTGTATTTTTTGATGTGTTGGTATGATTGGTTAAGGTCACGAGGTCCTCGGGTGGATTTTGAGTGGTAAAAGGACCAAGTTTGGGCTTGGAGGAATGTTGGAGCTGCTGTCGTTTGGTGCAACCACACCTGCGAGGTTTTGACCGCAGGTGCGGAGCCGAAGAAGCGGCCAAGAGGGGTGCAGACGCGGATTTTTGTTGGGCAGTGCTAAGACCGCAGATGCGGTCATCTCTCCGCAGAAGCGTGACCGCACCTGCAGAGTGGGCGTTGCAGAAGCGTGGCGTAGATGTGCATAAGGGCCGCATAAGCAGCCATCGACCTTGCTTGGTTTCTCGCAGATGTGATACTTGGAGCCACAGAAGCATGGCTATCGCAGAATTGACTTTCTCACTGCAGAAGCGGAATTCATGCTGGGCAGTGAGGCTTCTTTAAAACGAGCGTTTGGCCCATTTTCATCTCATTTCGACCATGAGAGCCGATTTTGGAGCACTTTTGGAGTGCCATATTCATCAACTATAATGGGGTAAGTGATTTCTTCACATTATGAGTTAAATACATGGTTTTTACATGTATTCAAGCATGAAAATTGGTAGAAATTGTGAGATTTTGAAAGAAACCTAGAAATTGGATTTTTTGAATTTTGGTCATGAAATTGGACATGGAACTGAGAATAAATTATATATTTGAGTTCGTAATGTTATGAGTAATGTTTATCTTCGAAATTTTTTGAAATCCGGGCACGTGGGCCTGAGTGTTTCTTTATCGATTCTTCGAGCGGAGTTGAAAATTGTTATAATTTGATTTATAGTAAGCATTTGAGATGTATTTATGGATTTAGACATTGATTGACTAGTTTTGGAGCAACGGGCACCTAATTGAGGTGTTAGAGCAGCGTTGGAGCCGGTTACGGAACTTTGGAGCGAGGTAAGTCTCCTGTCTAACTCTGTGAGGGGTAAACTACCCCTAAGTGATATATTTAATATGTGCAACTTGTTGTGGGGTCTACGTACGCACGAGGTGACGAGAGTCCGTACGTACTCATGTTATTGTCCGGGTAGACTTAGGTTCTCACCATGATGTACTTGTACTATAGGGATTATCCTTGCTCGTTTAAGTCTTTTATTTCGCATTACGACTTGAGACTAGACATACGTAGAGTGATAGATGTGATATTGTAGAGATTTTGCGAGTTTCATGATTTTCCACGGAATAATGGTGTTCCTCTTACGGATTTCTCACGTGTTATGCGTTCTCATCGAACAATTTTCCTTAAAATTTATAACTCACATGTTTATTCATGAGTGGGGGTCAAGGACCCGTTTAAGCTTCTTAATCTAATGGGATCACGCTGTTTGCCTTGGCAGGATTTATGTACCACACTCTCATGGGAGTGGGTCGTTTACCTCGGCAGTTTAATAGATGTATCTATGGTTCGTGTCGTTCGACCCTCGGCAGTGCACAAATTATGATGGGATCGGGTCGTACGCCTCGACACTTTTATAAAATATCCTCATGGAATCGTGCATAATATTTGGCGAGAAGCCAGTGTACTTGTGAGTTTTTCCTGATTAGAATTATAACAACCTATTTGGTGAGGTCCATTACACACACACACACACACACACACACACACACACACACACACATATATATATATATATATATATATATATATATATATATATATATATATATATACACTCCGTTTGAGGAGCAATTTGCTAATTGAGAGCTTGAGTTTATTGTTAAGAGGGGAATTGTACCACATATTTACACTTATTTATTTCGTTTATTTACCCTACCTCATATTTGTTCACCTCCTTATTGTACCAGATATTATTGGACCACTAGTAAGTGTCGATGTCGACCCCCCGTCACTACTCATCCGGGGTTAGGCTAGATACTTACTGGGTACACGTTGATTTACGTACTCATACAACACTTGCTGCACATTTTTGTGCAAGTACATTTATGTCTGGTGGTCCTTTGGGCGCGGAGGCGCAGGTGATGCGGGGACTTACCGTGAGCTGCATTTCATGTTATGATCCACAACCAGCATAGTCTCCCTCAGGATTAGTTATATTTTTCTGTCTAATTTGTATTCCGGACAGATGCTATATTTTATTTTACTTCCTAATTGATACTCATGCACTTGTGACACCGGGTTGTATGGGTTCTTACAGGTCATTCATTAATGTAGTTGCGAAAATATTTTTATTCACTTGTAAATCCCATTTTGTACTATGTAATTAAAAAGAACTATGATTCCAAATACTAAAATGAGTAATTAAGGCAATCATTTATTATTGTCTTGCCTGACAGTGATGTTAGGCGCCATCACGACTTTTAATGGATTTTGGGTCGTGACAACATGGTATCAGAGCGCTAGGTTCACTTAGGTCTCACGAGTCATGAGAAAGTCTAGTAGAGTCTTGCGGATCGTTACGGAGACGTCTATACTTATCTTCGAGAGGCTACAGGGTTGTTAGGAGCACTTCCCTTCTTGATTCCTCATCGTGCGATTTGATTCCTTTGAGGCTTATGTCTTTATTTCTTTCCTATTCAATCTTATGCAATGTGAAGCGCTTGTTATCAATTGGGAATTGAGGAATTGTAATGGTATTGCAGATGTGGTGCATGATGTTTTTCCCTGCGTATTTGATTGGGCTAATGTCGTCACCTTCCGGAAGGATGTTCTGTCATTTTAGCTCAGTAGATGTATTTCTGATGGTTTGGAGGCTATGCACAGGTTGTTACAATGTTCACGAGTTGTTATCGCACATTATTGATGTAATGGTAAGATGCTTGTCTATGTGTCGGGGCAGGAATGACTTGATAGGAGGATTTCTCAATTCACGGCTTTGAAGTTCAACATTTAGTGTCGGCAAAGGAAAGGCAATCAAACTATGAATGTTCAGGTATGGGTTGATGGAGTAACGAGACTTGGTTTTTTCGAGCGTGGTAGAATTTTCATTTATGAGGTGGTGTCGTCATCCTTGTTGAATGTGTTAAGTTCGCCAGTGTTATGGTCTTCTTCAAGCCGTCTTCGGGGCAGGGTATTGTGAAATAGTGCCAGGGAAGCGGCTATCAGACATCGCGATGTGCAGTGGTTCAGAATCGAATCGATATTCCTAATGTTGACGGCTCGAGGAAGATGATCTTCGGAGAGGTTTAGAGTTGGCAGGGATCAATTGGTTCTATTGCTACAGAGATGGATTTTTATTTAAGGCAACAACTAGGCATTAATTAGGAAGGACATGTGGGAGGTGTCTTACGGTGGTTAAATTTCTAGAAGGCCAAGTGTGAGAAGCAGAAGGCGGGTAGTTGCTTAAAGGAGAGGGTTTGACCGAAGTGGGAGAGTGGCCAAGTAGCATATGGGTTCTGTGGAAGGATAGCTACATACCTCGAGGGAAGTTTAAAGTGATCTGGGATTCATGGTGAACAGTGGCTAGGTGTACAGACTTAATTTGGAATGTTGGCTACTATACTGAGGAAGATTGGATACGATAGAAAGAAGTTTGCTCGATGTGAAGAGGAATGCAACATGACTTCGGATTGGAATATATTGTCGCACTTTCAATTGATGTCAATGGAGAATGAATGGACTTGTACAGCTGGTGGATGAGCACGGGCTCAAGAGGATTTACCGATTTCGTAGTAATTGTACACAGTGAAGTGCCATTGGGAGATGTCGGCGTGGAATTTACACATGTGAGTTATCTCCTGTGAGCAGGTTAGCGGTTGCGTGATGTTGATGAAGCTTCTACGAAGAATTCTACTAGTTATCCGGTAAGAGGTCGAATATGTAAATGTAGCTAGTGATTCAAATTGTTCATGAAATATTTAACAGAAAGATTTCGAGAAGTTTGGCGGGTTGATTGTGCAAGATCATGTCAACAAGGTAGAATGTGTCACGCCCCAAAACCGAGGGACGAGACCGGCACCTAACCGGGTGAACCTGGTCAAGCGGACTTGGATTTCCTTTCCTACCCAATGTGTTTCCCCCGGATATACAATGCACCATGTTCCATATGAAATAACAACTTAGGATTTAAGTGTGGGTTTACAAACTTAAGTTCATTTCTCTTTTAGCATTTCAACAATTGATTCCCAAAACATACACAATACATACATAACTTTCCAAGCGGACAAAGATGAGAGTTGTGGCTGCGGAGTTGGCAGTGGAGAAGGATTTTTCTAACCAAGCGGACAAAGACAAGAGCATTCTTGAGTCTTCTGTTGTTGAGAAATTATCCCGTGCCTAGGAAAAAGTTAGGAGCTTGAAATCTTTGCTAGAGCAGAAGGAGGAATACTTAGGCGAGCTTGTGTAGTCACTTACCCGAACCTAGGAGGATCTTCGCATTGCCTTAGACAAAACCCAATCTTTGGAGGAGTCAATTGTACCTTTGAGGGCTGCCCATGAAGCTTCTGAAGTCGAGAAGGATGGGTTAAGAGATGAGCTTCAGATATGGGAGAGAGATTATGAAAGTCTCGAAGAGGCAGCAGCTGTCGATGTTAGTTGGGTGTACATGAATTCTCGCCTCAATACATTGACGGAAATGAGTCGGGGAGATTTTGACCTTGACGCCGAAATTGTTGAGATCAAGGAAGCCATGGAAAAGGCTCAACAAGATTTGGATCTTTCCCCACCTGAAGATGAGACTCATGTTTTCCAAGCCTCTTCGTCCCAAGCTGCTCTTACTCCTTCTGCTGATGAAGAAGTCAATCCCCCTCCTCAAGAAGATTAAGATGTTGATTCACCCCCTTTTTTTTTATCTTTGTCTCAATTGGTGGTTACCCCCAGTCCCATCGGGGGTAAATTTGGATCTCTTTAAAGTCCCCAAATGACAACTTAGGGGCACCTCAATGTATAAAAATTCTATACGGCTAAGTATAAGTTAATACTTAGTTTTTACTTAGCCGTTTTAATATATTAATGCAAGTATGACTTTTGTTTTCCGTTGAGTTTCTGTTTCACTCTTTAAGTCTTTTGCATGCTTTATTTTTCGAGGTTTTAGTTTTACCTCTGAGTTTTGCATATAGAATGCTTTAGATTACTCGTACCTTTTCGTAATAGGGAAGGTGTTATATTAAATGTGTGTCTTTTTGTAGTAGACATAATTTATGGAAGAGGGGCCTTTTTTGATCGACACTTAATGAAGAAGACGTCTCAACTTCATAAAGGTGTAATAATGCAATAGAGTGATAGGAATTTTTCACATGTTTAAGAATGTTTCTGAGGAAAGTTTTTTGTTTGAACTTTCACAACTTTTTACATGTGTTTGATTATCGTCTAAAACTCATGTTGCAACTGTTTTCTTTTAACAGATTTGATATACACTTGTATTTCGTAACTGCTTTTCGTATGTAACAGTTTTTTCAAGTTAATACAAGAGAGCAACTATTTTTCGTTCGTAACAGTTTTTATTCAAGTTGGGATTTTTACCCGTAACTGTTTTTGTCGACAACAGTTTTCAATAAGCACGAGAAAAATGCTTTTGCATCCGTAACTGTTTTATTTGATAACAGTTTTCGATATGAGTATAAAGATTTCATGACTGTTTTTAGTTACAATAGTTTTTCTTTTGAATAAGTACAAAGATGCGAATTTCTTCCTCGTGGCTAACATTGCTAACATTTTTCCTTTTAACCTGAACATGGTCGAAGGTTTTTTGGATTAGAGGCTTTGTGTTTGAGTCTTTGGCTCTTTCGATTTTGCTCGTATCACTTGGCTTGCTAGATAGATGGATCTTCAGGCTTGAGCTTTGACTTTTTGATAGTCTTTTTTGCTTCATTTTTTCCTTCCATACTGTATAGTCCCCCAAGTATTTGAACTTTGAAGAATGAAATCTCGAGCACTTGACTATTCCTTCCTTGTGGTCCTTTTCCTGAAAAAGAAAAACATACGGGACTCGAAGGTATATAATTTTTAGATGATGGCTGCTTAACCCTTTTAAAACGTCCATCAGAAAAGTGTAACCCTAGACCGGGAATTTATTCATTTCCTCGCGTCTTTACAGTCCTAATATCATCATCTGGTGATGGGTTAGCTTTATGCCTATCATCTAAAAAGGTTAGTAAAATTTCAAATGTTCAAAATAAAATCGAACGTGTGATGCCTGACCGGGGGTACTTCTTTTCCTTAAAAGTAGTACTTCTTCAAGTGAATGGCATTCCAACTTGTTGGTAGTATTCTGCCGTCCATAGCTTCCAACTCGTAGGCGCCCTTCCCAGCTATGCCTCGGATTTTGTAGGGTCCTTCCCAATTTGGATTTATCTTTCCTGCGCCTGCTTCTTTCATTGATTGAAAGACTTTTTGAGGACGAAGTCCTCAATCTTGAAGTACCTGAGATGAGCTTTACGGTTATAATAACGCTCTATGATTTGTTTTTGAGCTGCCATCCGTATCAGTGATGCTTCTCTCCGTGGTTCAAGTAGGTCCAGATTGGTCCTCAATTCGTCGTCGTTTTCTTCCTCCATGGCTGTTGTAAACCTTATGCTTGGTTTTCTAATCTACACAGGTATTAAGGCTTTTGAGCCATAGACAAGTGCGAACGGAGTTTCTCCTGTGGCTGTTTTTGAAGTTGTTCTGTATGCCCATAGTACCGCTGGTAACTCATCAGGCCAGTTTCCTTTGGCTTTATCCAACCACTTCTTTAGATTGTTGATGATGAACTTATTTGTTGACTCAACTTGACCATTAGCCACGGGGTGGTGTGGCGTTGAAGTGATCCGTTGATTTTCCAGCTTTCGAAGAATTTTGTGATTTGCGAGCCTATGAATTGTGGGCTATTATCACACACGATCTCCTTTGGTATCCAAAGCGGCATTCGCCATAAGAAGCTTTTAACTTCCTTTTCTCGCACTTGTTTGAACGCTTCTGCCTCTACCCATTTAGATGTGGGAAGAGGTCCCACTATGTCCATACCCCATTTCATGAAAGGCCATGGGGATATTATTGGATGCAATAATTCCGCTGGTCGATGCATGTTATTGGCAAACCTTTGGCACCTGTCGCATTTGGATACGAGGTTCTTGGCCTTTTCTTCCATCTTAGGCCAATAGTATCCAGCTCTGATTAGGGTTTTCACTAAGGATCTCTCCCCTGAGTGATTTCTACAGTCCTTCGTGTACTTCTTTTATCACAAACTCTGTTTGGTTAGGTCCGAGGCATTTTTCTAGGGGCCCCCCGAACATCTTGCGATATAATGAGTTACGAATAAGGCAGTACTATGCAGCTTTGCGGCGAAGTTCTTGAGCTATTTTCTTTTCTTCAGGTACGGTGCCATTCTGCAAAAAATTTAGGATTTTGTTTCTCCAATCCCAGGTTAAATTGTTGAAAGTTACCTCATTTCTATCCTGGTCGATCGCTGAATGCAATAGATGAACGAAGATTGCATTATCCTTGTTTGTTACTTCCGTGACTGCTGCGAGGTTAGCCAATGCATTTGCTTCAGCACTTTCCTCCCTAGGTATTTGTACTACCTTCCATGTTTTGAATTGTCTCACGAGCTCTCGTGCCTTTTCCAAATATTGTAGCATCCGAGTCTCTCGAGCGATGTAAGTCCCCTGCATCTGATTTACTACCAATTGGGAATCGCTTTTGATCATGATTTGNTTCACATGTGGGTGATATTAAGACTATGCCTAAGTCGGAACCTTTTATATTGGAAGAACCATCGGTAAATAGGGCCCATAGACCCGGATTAACACCGTTGAAGAGTTGTAACTCTTTCTCCACTTCAGGGACAATGCTATTACTAAAGTCAGCGACAAAATCAGCTAAGATCTGAGATTTGATTCCAGTCCTAGGCTGATATATTATTTCATGCTCACTTAATTCTATGGCCCACTTGGCTAATCTTCCTGACATTTCTTGTTTATGCAATATGTTTCTTAATGGATACGAGGTCACAACTGTGATTGGATGACATTGAAAGTATGGCCTTAATTTTCTAGATGCCATGATTAGAGCTAAGACTAATTCTTCTAGATGTGGATATCTAGTTTCAGCATCTAGTAATGTCTTGCTTACATAATAAATAGGAGACTGTTTACCTTTATTCTCCGTTACCAACATTGCACTTATAACAATTTTCGAGACGGCAAGGTAGACGTACAGCCTCTCCCCCTCCTTTGGCTTTGACAACAACGGAGGTTTTGATAGATAAGACTTTAGGTCTTTGAGAGCCTGTTGGCATTCTTCAGTCTATTCAAACCAATTTTGATTTTTGAGAACTGCAAAGAATTTAAAACTTTTCTCAGAAGATTTGGAAATAAATCTTCCTAAGGCTGCAATTCTTCTCGTTAGTCTTTGAACTTCTTTTTTGTTTATAAGTACATCAGGTATTTCTTCTATAGCTTTAATTTGATCAGGATTTACCTCTATTCCCCTGTTTGATACAAGGAAACCCAAGAATTTACCTGATTCTACGCCAAAAGCGCATTTTTCTGGATTCAGCTTCATATTGTACCTGTGTAAAATGTCAAAGGTAATAGAGAGGTGCCGGAAATGGTCTTCCGCCCGTGTTGATTTTACCAGCATGTCATCGATGTAAACTTCCATCGTTTTTCCCAGCCTTTGATAGGTGGTTCCAGCGTTTTTCAAGACAAAAGGTTAGCGTCCCTTTTGTAAGTGTTTCTCTAAATTTTTTAACCAANGGGTCGGTTGTCCCGTCATATTTAGATACGTCAAACATTTTATACTTCTTTGGAATGGGTACGGGTGCTGCGCTTGGTTTCCAAGGTTGTTGAGAATATCTATCAACGTCAATGCCTTTGATAACAGGTGGTACTCCAGGAATTTGTTCGATTCGATTGTTTTGTTCCTTCACCTGTTTCTGCAAAGTTAGTAATAAAGTCTATACTTCAGAGTTATTAGATATACCTGGTCTCGCTTCGAGATATTCATTAGGAGTATCTCTTCTTCCAGAGTTTGCCAACCCATATTGAGGATTTTCCATGGTGATGGTATTATTGGGGGGGGGGTGTCAGTGGTGCAGGTAACGCTGCCGGTAATCCCCTCGCAAATTCTTGCAAAGATTGGCTCATATACTCTGCAATCATTTGCTTTACTCGATCTTGTTCCACTATTTGATCATTATTATCATTGCTTTTATTGGATCTTTCTGGGGATTGTTCCCTTGAACCACGTGGGGTTCTTGAAGGCGATGGAACTGGGTTCCATTCCTTTGCTGGTTGTTGTCGTTGGAATTTGACATAGTTCTGAGGATATCGCTTGAAAAGCAAACAAATATTATCAGATTCCCGATAAAGAAACCAATTTGTTTAACCAAATAATTGGATTCTTTGCCCAAACCTATTTTAAGAAGAACACGGGTTTCTGATAACCAAAGAATAAGATTATAATAGTAGGCAAACTTGTAAATGGAAAGCAGTAAGATGCACAGAAAGTAAGTATATTGCAATAGTAGTTCGGGATGATTCCTTTACATGTTATATTTTACTCCCTTATATAGGGAATTTCCTAATATAACGTCTGCCTTTTTTAGTGATTGAGCATTAATGACTAATAATGACTTCAATGTAACATTACAATGAATCAACCGTAACTGTTGAGTGAATGTTGTGTAACGTATGGATCTCTAATTTGAAGATCTCTGAATCTGCCCTTTATTTTGTCCAAATACACTTTTGACCGTGTCTCTTCATCTTCTCAATTAGGTTGAAACTTCCGTAGCTAATTAACCCGTGGATGTGATTTGATGTGCCTCTTTGGCTCATACCTCTTCTTAGTGTCTCGTCCAGATGTCGTGTCTTCATTGCTCCACGTAGACTACTGAGTCATCAAGATTTATTACACGTGTGAAGCTCTTTTTTTACCAATACAAACACATCCACATGGACCCCATAAAGATAATGCCACCAGATTTTTAACGCAAACACGACCGTCGCGAGCTCCAAATCATGCGTCGGATAATTCTTCTCATGATTCTTGAGCTGCCTTGAAGCATACGCTATAACTTTACCACATTGCATCAACACACACCCAAACCCAACCCTCGAAGCATCATAATAAACCACAAATCCCTCTGAACCTTCTGGCAAGGTCAACACTGGTGTCGAAGTCAATCTCGACTTTAATTCCTGAAAACTCTTTTCACATGCAACGGACCACTGAAACTTAATTGCTTTCTGCGTCAGCTTAGTCAATCGGGAGGCGTGAGTAGAGAATCCCTCCACGAACCTCCGATAATACCCAGCTAGACCCAAGAAACTACGAATCTCTGTCAGGGTCGTTGGCCTAGGCCAATCCTTCACCGTTGTAATCTTTTGAGGATCAACCCGAATCCCCTCCCTGGAAACAACATGGCCCAAAAAGGTGACTGACTCTAGCCAAAACTCACATTTTGAAAACTTTGCATATAATTGGTGCTGATGAAGAGTCTGCAGAACTGCCCTGAGGTGATTAGCATGATCTTTCTGACTCCGCTAATAAACAAGAATATCGCCAATGAAGACAATCACAAAGGAGTCGAGAAACGGTTTGAAAACTCGATTCATAAGATCCATAAAAGTTGCTGGGGCGTTGGTTAGCCCAAAAGAAATTACCAGAAATTCAAAGTGCCCATTTCGAGTCCTGAAGGCAGTCTTAGGAATATCCTGCTCCCTGATTTTTAACTGATGATACCCAGACCGCAAATCAATCTTTGAGAAGAACTTAGCACCTTACAACTGGTCGAACAAATCATCTATCCGAGGCAATGGATACGTATTCTTGATGGTGATCTTGTTGAGCTGTCGATAATCAATACACATCCGAAGCGATTCGTCTTTCTTTCTGACAAAAAGAACTTGTGCGCCCCAAGGCGACACACTTGACCGAATGAAACCTTTTTCTAATAGATCTTTCAATTGTTCTTTTAACTCTCTCAGTTATCCCAAAATCGATCTCTCTATCTGGTGGAATCCCAGGAAGCTCGTCCGAAAATACTTCAAGAAATTTATTCACAACAGGCACAGATTAGGGAGCAGGCACCTCTGAAGTGGTGTTCGCAACCCGAACCAAATGATAGATGCACCCTTTCCTGATTATTTTTGAGGCCTTAAGGTAGGAAATGAGTCTACCTCTTGGCACAACATTATTCCCCTCCCATTCGATAACTGATTAATTAGGAAACTCAAGCCTCATAATCCCGGTTCAGCAGTCGAGTTTAGCAAAGCACGAATAGAGCCAATCCATCCCCATAATTACATCAAAATCTACCATTTGTAACTCAATAAGATCGGTCGTGGTATCCCAACCACGCACCGTGACAACACAATTTCTATAGACTCGCACGACCATAATGGAATCACCAACCGGAGTCGACACAGAGAACGGCTCGTGAAGCTGTTTGGGTTCTATCCCAAAACGTGAAGCAACAAATGGAGTAACATATGACAAGGAAGACCCGGGATCAATAAGAGCATAAACATCATGTGACTGAACAGTCAGAATACCTGTGACAACATCTTGAGAAGCCTCGATGCTCTAGCGACCACTCAAACCATAAAACCGGCTAGGTCCCCCTTGACCCCGCACTATACCCCTAGCTGCTCCACGCCCTGCTGGTGCTGGAGGGCGTGCTGAGGACGTAGTGGTTGATGAACTGGAGGGTTGAGCAGTACCCCTACATATGCCCTGACTGGGCGCACGACAATCTCGCTGAACATGGCCCCTCACTCCGCATCTATAGCATACCGGAATATCCAAGTAACAAGGCTCAGTATGAAATCTCCAACACTTAGGGCATGGGACCCTCCTCTGCTGCTGGAACCTCCTGCTATCTGAACCGGGTCCAAAACGACCTCCCTGCTGATAACTGTGCCCTAATGGCAGCGCACTGGCTGAGGACTGAGCATATGACTGTGATGGCCCTGATGATCCTCTCCCAAGGGTTGATCTCACACCTCCAACTGAGCTCCCAAGGTTGCCCGCTGACCGGGCCCTACTACTACTCTCTCTCCATCCTTATCTTCAATTTTCGAGCCTCTGTAGCCTTGGTGAATCCCACTATTTTGCCATAATTCATATCCGAATTCAAGGCAGTTGTAGCAGCTTCATTAACAACCAAGGGACCAAGGCCCTGAACAAACCGTCGAACTCTGGCCTCTATAGTCGGCATCATGTGAACATCATATTTGGACAAGCGCACAAACTCCATGTGATACTCCCACACACTCATGTTGCCCTTCTTAAGGACCTCGAACTCTGTAGCACGGGCCTCCATAGTCTCGGCAGGCAAGAAATGATCCATGAAGGCATCAACAAACTCATCCCACTTTGCCGGAGGGCTCCCCTCTCCACGGGAACTCTCCCACATTTCAAACCACGAATATGCCGCTTCCTTCAGACGATAGGAATCCAACTCAACCCCCTCTGTCTCAGTAGCCCTCATAACTCAGAGGATCTTGTACATCTCATCAATAAACTCCTGAGGGTCAACCTCTGGGTCGGTGCCCGTGAACTCTGGAGGGGCTAAACGCAGAAGCTGGTTGACCCTAGAACCTGAAGAATCCCCTTGCTCCCTAGAGGATGCAGGGGCAGCACGTGATCTTTGGGCCTGGGAGGCCACTAACTGGGTAATATCTGAATAGCTCCCCTGAGGTCTCCATCAAAAATACAAGGACCGGAAGCTGGGACTGAAGAAGGATCAGGAACATCAGCGGGAGGGACTATAGCACCCTCCGCTGGAGCAGGAATAGGAATATCTTGGCCTGGGATGGAAGAGTCAGGCAGATTCAGGGTCGGGGAATCATTCTCACCCGCACTATCAGATAAAGAATTCACGGCCACTCCTGGGGTGGCATTGGCCTCTAGGTCGAGTCGAGCTCTCTTCTTAGGTGCCATTTACTAAAAGTCAGAACAATGCACGAGTTAGGGATAGACAACCTCACCTTCCACCACATCGTACGATATAGAATAGCAATAAAAGGGTACTTTCCTAAATGTCTATGCAGCCCCCTAATTATAGATGTGGTCGACAACACATCGATAAGAAGGGCTCTATAGACAGGGCTCCGAGACATACTAAGACACTTTTAAAACCTTAAGCTCTGATACCAAGTTTGTCACTCCCTAAAATCGAGGGACGAGACCGGCACCTAACCGGGTGAACCCGGTCAAGCGGACCTGGATTGCCTTTCCTACCCAATGTGTTTCCCCAATATATACAATGCACCATGTTCCATATGAAATAACAACTTAGGATTTAAGCATGGGTTTAAAAACTTAAGTTCATTTCTCTTTTAGCATTTCAACAATTGATTCCCAAAACATACACGATGCAGACATAACTTTCCAATACAGACCACGATCGCGAATACGTACAATTACTACCCAAACTACATATATACACCCACATCATGTCTACGGAGCCTCTACGAATACTAGAAGTTTATACAATACTTGCCGGCAACAAGGCCCCGGCTATACCTTACAATACATAACAGACTCAAAAGAGATGGCATGAATTACACACCGCCCCGGGAGGAAGTGGGGCTCACCAGTACTTGTTGAAAGATAAGGAGGAGGCACTACTAACGACGAGTTGAGCTACCTGCTATGGACCCACCTACACCCACATAAAAGATGTAGCGCCCCCGGCAAAAGGGACGTTAGTACTTTGGAATAGTACTAGTATGTATGAGCAAACTTTACTCAAAGTAGAATCAAGAGATGCATAGATAGAAAGCAGTTAAAGGAACCAACACATAGTGCACAGTGACATAGAAAAAAAGTACAATTGAGAGCCTCACAGATTCTTATTTCAACACAATCACATTTCCGTTTTATTACATTCTGTTGCGGCGTGCAACCCGATCCCACCGTACAATTTACACTCCACCCTTGTTACCTCTCCATCCTTATTATTACGTGTTGCGACGTGTAACCTGATCCCACCTTACATTTCTGTTGCGGCGTGCAACCCGATCCCACTGTACAGTTTACACTCCACCCTTATTACTACGTGTTGCGGAGTGCAACCCGATCCCACCGTACCATCACATTTCATGGCAAACAATAACAGCTCACAATTCAATCACAGGGTTTCATATAATCAAGAGTACAATTTCATAACGCCCAACCAATAATGTGTTCACAATAGTCTTTATCATCCAGTAATTCAACCACAAAGATGCTCATCAATAAGAATATAAATTCATTACAACCAACAATCCATATGAAGTTAAGCCAAAGTAAACCTTGCCAACAATGAGTCATATACGATATTTCCATGGTCATTTAGTTCAATTAGATTAATTCACGAATCCCTTTTCATCACTTGTTACATGGCCCTTATCACCTAGATACATTTACACATTTGAGTTCGTTACCATTATTTCATACCAACATACTCAAGCATTTAACGAACCTTGCACATGTTAGAGTAATCACATAGAATTCACCTTTCACAATTTCAATTATCACGATAGTCGACTAAGAAAAATCAGGGAATGAAAGCTCACACCTCAACACAATCGGACAATCAATTCACATATACTCAGCAAGAAACTCATACCGAATGTTCAGACACCGTGACTCTACGAAGATTAAAGTTATCCATACATACCTCGAGTCGCCCCCTTTTTAATTTCTATCACAATTCACCAGACCGTCTAGCACCGTCAATCTATTCCACAATGTGACATATTTCACTTAGAATTAGGAATCTTGTACTCAATTGAGCATTTTATCAAACATTATGTAACCCCTTAGACTACTAACACCCTTTTGAGAATAATTACCCAAACTTATTTTTCCCTTTACTAGATTACGGGGTTTAACTCACATGCATGCAAGATTTCACTTTTTATTTTCAAGAACCAACCTATGTGTGTTTTATTCTTACACAAAATCTGAGAAATTGGGGAAATAGGGTGAAGCTTACCTCTTTGAGTGAAGGAGATGACAATAACTTGATAATTTCCGGGCTTGAGTGATTTTGGAAAAATCAAATTGAATGATGTTGAAACCTTCTCTCTCAAGAACTCTCTTCTTCTCTCTCTATTTTTTGTCAAAAAATTGTTAAAAATGAAGGGAAGGGGTGTTTTATAAAACAGGGTGTCGAGTCTTAAATTTAGAAAATAGGAGCCCCGACACAGATATGCGATCGCATTCCTGCTATGCGGTCCGCATTCCTGTTGCATAGTTGGCCTTCAAATGGGCCAAAATATGAACCAGTTGCCTAGGTATGCGACCACTATGCGTTTCGCATACCTGTTATATGATCGCATAGTGCGTCGCATAACCTCCCTCGCAAAAAGCATGGGGCAAGAATGCGACAACTATGCGGCACGCATTCGTGAAATGCGATCGCATTCTAGGCCGCATAGTTGTCCTCAAAATGGACAGGAAACTATCCAGGTATGCGACCACTATGCGGTACATACCTGTTATGTGATCGCATAGTGCGTCGCATAACATGCAATTTCTGGAAAATTTAATCTTTCAAGTTCTGGGATACTTTTTACTCAAAATAGAAACGTTTTAAGAATTTTTACAGTTATAACAGCACAGGGACCTATTCGGGCATTATTTTAGACATAGAAATTTTACGGGTCTTTACAGAATGAATCTTGGTGGGTTCCATGGTTATGTAATGGTAGCTTCAAGCTAAGTGGGAGAGCTCCACCATATAAGAATTGAGTGTGTGGTTGTCTACTTGTAAGGTTCCTAGTTATCGGTATATTGGAAGGTATTACGACTATGGAAAGAACACATCAGTGGTAATTTGAGCAAAGTATTTGAGGAATGTGTGTTATACTTGGTCCTTATCAATTCATGTTCAGTTTTGAGAAGACTTAGAGTTTCTGCTTCTGGTGAGAGTAATGTACAAGGGAAAAGAATTCACTTGGATGCTTCTTTGATAGGGTGTTCACGTGTTGGCAGAGCACTAGAGTTTGGCTTATACTCGGGACCAAGACAGAGTGGGTGACTCTCAACAGTGGTCCTAGTGGGTTCAAGAATTTGAGTATAGTGCCTAAGGATTTGGAATGTTCTACGTTATCATTGGGTATGCAGTGCAATATTGGAGGAAGGGAATAAGTAACTTTGGATTCACGGAAGGTCTTGCAGAATGGGTGTACCAATTGGTGATGTTATTGTGAGCTTAAGGAGAATATGAGATGGTTCATGGGTATTGAGACGATGTGGTCTTGTGGATTGGGTCACTCGGGATGAGTGTTGTTAGTTTTCGTTACCTTAATGAATGGAGCTATTATTATTTCTAAGGCAAGTTGAGAATAAATTGGAAGAAGTCGGGTCAGCTAGTAATGGTTGAATCGACATGATTGTGGTCGTGATCAGTTCCTTCAGCGTGTTAAGTTATATATGTGATTTGTGGTCGTACGTGCGAGGCTTGAAAGTCACCATAATTCAATTGATTTGGGAGGTATTTGGTTCTAAGGACTAGGTTGAGTAAATGTATTTCGGAAGAATCATAGCGGTCTAGATCGCGACATGAAGTTTGTATTTCTCGCGGATTGAGAATCCAGTTCCATGTTGCATTGGTTCTTCTGAAATAAGCTAAGTAAAAGGTTTCTATATGATGAAGTGTTTATTCTATTAGTAGTTTAGGAGTTATGGTGAAATTTGTGTACTCTCCCGTATTGGCATGTTAGGTGCAGTGAGCGGCATGGGAATTGGAAGTTGAGGATCAAGGTTGCAGTATGGTGTTGACAAGAATATCACGATCTCGGATGAGCAAGAAAGGATTTAGATGGTTACAGTAAGCTGGTATTGTCTTTAGCATCACCTGAGATCGATGTCCTGTGTAAGAGGCTTTGTGTACTGATTTGCGGATTCTTGATTTTCTTTACAACATTAGTGTGGCTGATGGTATAGATGTGCAAACATGTTACCTGGTGTGGAAGTTTGTGAGAGTGTATCCCACGGGAAGATTGTATAAGTGTGACATGTAGTCACTTGATTGATTAAAGATTGAAACCAAGTATGGAGATTTTGGTACTATCGCTAAATGTGAGAGTTTAGGCCTGGAAGGCGCTCTATTCATTTGGTTGTGAATTGTGGAAGTTTGTTTCGAATTCGATGGATGTTCTTGTGTGTCATTGGAAAAAGGTCAATGTGGATCCTTTAAAGGTTATTGCCCCAGTATGGTATGATAATAATCGGCTTGAGGTCCGTGGATAGATCTGAATGTGAGTGTGCACTCTATATCAAGCCGGATGAGTTCATTTCAGCACAACGCTGTTTACGGGGTAGTCTTTTGGCCTTGGATGTTTTTCGGCCATCAGCTATTTTGTGTAATCTATATTATGCCAAGTGGGTTGTGAGGTGGTTTGATTATTCGCACATGTGTTGTGATTTTGTGTAGCTTGTGGTGTTATATGATCAAGATGGCTCTCGAGATGCAGGTCATTTGTTGCACCCTAGTTGTGCTTGGGTTTTGTAGTGTATGTCGCTATCCATCTCCCAGGGCTATATTTTTGCACTTGGTGTGTTCGTGGTTGATATTCGGGTATTTCGTAGGTATAGGCATTTTTTCTTGATGGGTACTCCCATATTTATTGTGATGTGTGGATCGAGTGGCATGCCATCACGAGTATGTCGTTTGGATCGGGAGTCACGCCGCCACAGGTATCATGTGTGGATCAGGTTGCATGCCGCAACAGTGTGATGTTGAGTACAGTTCCCCTATGTCTAATCTTGCGTGTGTTGCTTCCTATTTTCTGAGAAGGGTTCGTAACATCTTTTTTGGTTGATTAATTAGTTACGTGGGTTCAGTAGTTCTTTCCAGAGCTCATTTTCCTTATGTATCGCATTGGAGTTTGTATCTTGTTGCCATATTATGGCATTATATGGGACTTTTGGTAGTGTCTGAGGTGGCTTATTTCCTGAGCAGCTTGTACTGGGTGAGACGAGGTTATTGGACCTGGGATCAAGGCGATCGTAGTTAGGAAGGTTATATTAAGGAGCAAATATTGCTATTTGGTGCATAATAAGGTAACGGTTCTTGTCAGGAGGATAGACTCGATGATTTGTTGACTTGGCAGTTGGTTATGAATTTCTACACATCTCTTCCGTCGTGGCATTATTGCAAGAATTGGAATAGGACTTAAATGTGTCATGAGGTGCATTGTGGGCATCAGATTCATAGGTTGCAGGTATTGTTGTCAGATGATGTTATTATAGTCATGTGAATTATGCGGTGCATGGTGTGAATTCAGTAAGGGTATACAATCATGTTTTGGTACAGGGTATAGTGACTAAATGGTGTTCGTATGCTGAAAACAGGCCTGGGGGGAGGATTTCGGATGTTGGAATTTGGCTATAAGGCTTATTTGACTAAATAAAAGGGAGGATTTTCAGACTGACTCGAGCTAATATGCTCAACTGGGTTGTGGTAGCACGGTTAGGTGCACGAGGTGTTAAACAGTGATTTTGGACAACTCCAGAGCAAATCTTAGCACGTTCGTGGACGAACATATCTTTAAGTGGGAAAGATGTAATGACCTGATCGGTCGTTTTGATCCCTAGCGCATTGTTTGGAGATTTGAGGCCTTGAGTATCTTCACTTCAGGTATTATGACTTGTATGTGTGGTCGAAATTGAATTTCGGGAAGTTCGGAGTTGATTTGGAAAGAAATCTAATTTCGAAAGCTTTAAGCTGGAGGAATTGACTAAGGTTTGCTTTAGAGTAAACGACCTCGGAATCATGATTTGAAGGTTCCAACATGTTCGTATGATGATTTTGGACTTGGTCGTATGTCTGGATCGGGTTTTGGATGACCCTGGAGCGTTTTGGCGCCAATTGTGGAAAGTTGGCATTTTGGAAGGATTTCATAAATTTGGGTTGAAATGTATTTCAATGTTATCGATGTTCGTTTGGAATTTCGAGCCTAAGAATAGCTGCGTATGGTGATTCTTGATTTAGGAGCACGTCTAGATGTGGATTTGAAGGTCTGTAGGTCATTTTGGGGTAATTTGGCAAAAGTTGGAAGTTGGAGATTTTTGGAAGTTTGACCGAGAGTAGAATTTTTTATATCGGGGTCGGATCCCGATTCTGGAAGTTGATGTAGGTCTGAAATGTAATTTAGAACTTGTGTGAAAAATTTGAAGTCGTTCTGGATTGATTTGATATGTATCAGCATAAGATATAGAGTTTGGGAACTTGAAAATTTATAAGTTTGATTCGAGGTGCAACTCGTAATTTTGACGTTGTTTAGCGTAATTTGAGGCCTCGACTGAATTCGTATTGTATTTTGGGACGTGTTGGTATAATTGGTTAAGGTCCCGAGGGCCTCGGGTGGATTTCGGGTGGTAAACAGATCGAGTTTGGGCTCGGAGGAATGCTGGAGCTGATGTCATATGTCGTAACCGCACCTGCAAGGTTTTGACCGTAGGTGCTGAGCTGCAGAAGCGGACAAGAGGGGCGTAGATGCGAATTTTTGTTGGGTAGTTTTGAGACCGCATATGCGGTCATCTTGTCGCAGAAGTGGGATCGCACCTGCGGAGTGGGCGGTGCAGAAACGTGGGCGCAGATGTGCATGAGGGCCATAGAAGCGGCCAGCGACCTTGCTTGGTTTCTCGCAGGTGCGAGACTTAGAGCCGTAGAAGCGACCTTCTCACCGCAGAAGCGGAATTCGTGCTAGGCATTGAGGCTTCATTAAAACGAGGGTTTGGCCCATTTTCATCTCATTTCGCCCATAGGAGCCGATTTTGGAGCACTTTTGGAGTGCCATATTCATCAACTATAATGGGGTAAGTGATTTCATCACATTGTGAGTTAAATACATAGTTTTTACATGTATTCAAGCATGAAAATTGGTAGAAATTTTGGCATTTTGAAAGAAAACTAGAAAAGGATTTTGATCACGAAATTGGACATGAAATTGAGAATAAATTATATATTTGAGTTCTTAATGTTATGGGTAATGTTTATCTTCGAAAATTCTCAGAATCCGTACACGTGGGTACGAGGGTTGCTTTATCGATTCTTCGATCGGAGTTGGAAATTCTTATAATTTGATTTATAATAAGCATTTGAGTATATATTTATGGATTTGTTCATTGATTGACTAGTTTTGGAGCGACGTGCACCAGTTTGGGGTGTTAGAGCGGCATTGGAGCCGATTAAGGAACTTCGGAGCGAGGTAAGTCTCCTGTCTAACTCTGTGAGGAGGAAATTACCCCTAGGAGATATATTTAGTATGTGCAACTTGTTGCAGGGACTACATACGCATGAGGTGACGAGAGTCCGTATGTAGTTAGATTCATGTTATTGTCCGGGTAGACTTAGGTTCACACCATGATGTACTTGTACTATAGGGATTATCCTTGCTCGTTTAATTATTTTATTTCGCATTACGACTTGAGTCTAGACATGCGTAGAGTGACAGACTTGCTATTGTAGAGATTTCGCGAGTTTCATGATTTGCCACGGAATAATGGTGTTCCTCTTACGGATTTCTCAAGCGTTATGAATTTTCATCGAACGATTTTACTTTAAAATTATAACTCATATGTTTATTCGTGAGTGGGGGTCAAGGACCTATTTAAGCTTCTTATTCTAATGGGATCAGGCCGTTCACTTCGACAGGATTTATGTACCACACTCTCATGGGAGCGTGTCATTCACCTCGACAGTTTAATAGATGCATCTATGGTTCGTGTCATTCGACCCTCGACAGTGCACATATTATGATGGGATTGGGCCGTACGCCTCGATATTTCTATAAAATATCCTCATGGAATCATGCATAATACTTGGCGAGAAGCCAGAGTACCTGTGAGTTTTTCCTGATTTGAATTATAACAACCTATTTGGTGTGGTCATTATACATATACATATATATGCTCCGGTTGAGGAGGAATTTGCAAATTGAGAGCTTGAGTTTATTGTAAAGAGGAGAATTGTACCACATATTTACACTTGTTTATTTCGTTTATTTACTTTGCCTCATATTTGTTCACCTCCTTACTGTACCTGATATTATTGGACCACTAGTAAATGTCGATGTCGACCCCTCGTCACTACTCCTCTAGGGTTAGGCTAGATACTTACTGGGTACACTTTGATTTATGTACTCATACTACACTTGGTGCACATTTTTGTGTAGGTATATTTATGTCTGGTGGTCCTTTGGGCGCGGAGGCGCGGATGATGGGACTTACTGTGAGCTGCATTTCATGTTACGATCCACAGCCAGCAGAGTCTCCCTCAGGAATATTTATATTTTCCTGTCTAATTTATATTTCTAAGAGATGCTGTATTTTATTTTACTTCCTAGTTGATGCTCATGCACTTGTGACACCGGGTTTTGGGGGTGCTTACGGGTTATTCATTAATGTAGTTGCGAAAATATTTTTATTTACTTGTAAATCCCATTTTATACTATGTAATTAAAGAAAACTGCGATTTCAAATACTAAAATGAGTAACTAAGGCAATCATTTATTGTTGGCTTGCTGACAGCGGTGTTAGGCGTCATCACGACCTTTAATGGATTTTGGGTTGTGACATTAGGCGCCATACAGTCTCGAGGGTGGGATTTCAGGGTCGTGACAGGATGTTTATCCTTGTGCCTTATTTATTATATTTGCAAAATATAAACATACTAAAAATTATTTTCATACAAATTTAAAAAGATATTCTTTAGTTTCGAAAGACGAAAGTTGAATTTCGGAGATAAACACATATTTAGAAGAACATTGACCGGTATCAGAATTTCTGCATGTTTGACGTTATTTTTAAATTTTCTATAAACCATCTGTGTAGTATTACATAAGCTATTCGGCAGATCTAAGTTTTTTAGTAGCATGACGGGCATATTTTTCTTCAAAACTAACCTTTATGCAATGGAAGATCAATTTTAACTTAGTCTATTATATATACGATAAAACTAACATAAGTAAGAAATAATGAACTTGACATAAGAAACCTGTATGGTAGAAGGTCATTCGGTGTTAGAGCATTCAAATATTTTTCTTGGTAGTAATTGTTGATACCATCTTTTGCTGCGTCAATACTGAAAAATATTTTATTTTTACTATAAAACTTAGCAATCAACCTTTTATTTAGCTAATCAATATATTTATTTCTGTCAACTAAGATAGCTCTTTAATTTCTATCATGTAATTTGCACAAATTATATTTTAATCTAATGATGAAAATGTTTTCCATATTAAATGCACCACTATTACCATTGGGGGTGATAACTAAGTGTTCTAAAAGAACCAAATCATATTTATTGGATGTTCTTCTTAGTTTCCGACACGAAATAAGAAGTTACTGAATGTTGTATTTGTTATTACTTTTATATTTCTTGTCATATGAATTTTTTTCATTTGAGGCCATGAATATAATTTTCGCAAGCTAGCTCTTATAGTCTCTGCTTTCGTCGATTTTGGAACTACTGATAGTACTTGACAGAAATTACTTCCCAAACCATTAATTTTTCGTCAAACGGCTCATTAATATCCATTATATTCTCTAAAGCCTCTGGCAATTTTTTTGATTTTTTGACGCTTATCCATAAACGCTTCATCCCATATTATCAATATTGTTTTTCTTATAAATTTAGCACTATTGCTTTGCTTTGATATATTTATGATGGTTATATCAATTGTTTGAAAAGGTATATAAAATCTTAAATGAGTTGTATAATCTCATAATAAAAATATTGATGGTACATCACGTGTTATTATTGTTAACAGTATCATGCCTCTTGATCTCACATTTGCAAGTAATGCATGATATAGGAATATTATTTCAGTTCCACCGGAGGCATCTACGACGGATAATCCCGTTGTACCAGATGTGACTCTTTATAATATAGTCTTGAAAGCTTGTTCTTATTCTGGATTTAGCTCTGATTATGCTTCCTCAGACACTTGTATGGACTTCTTAATACTATACTAATCTTTTTTACTTTGTGATCTAATTTTTTTAATCGCTAACACTCTTTTTATGGAATGAATTTATGTACCCTAAGATATTTTTTAACTTACAAAATAATTTTACTCATCTGATGAATTTTAAAAAAATATTAAACTGGATTCCCTTGCTAAATAATGTAACGACCCAGCCGGTCATTTTGAGAGTTATAGCCTCGATCCCCTATTAATTGCTTCCCCCGTATCTAATTCTGCTATTGTGACTTGCGGGGAGGTTTCGTTTAGTTTTTAGCGTGTTTTGGGACACTTAGTCCCTAAACAGAGATTTAAGCCTTAGGATTTGGACCGTAGTCAGAACCGTGTGAAGACGACTCTGGAATGGAGTTTCGTCAGCTCTGTTAGGTAATTTTAGACTTAGGGGCATATACGGATTGTGTTTTGGAGGTCTGTAGCTCATTTAGGATTGAAATGGCGAAAGTCGAAGTTTTGGAGATTTTGACCGGTAGTGGAAGTTTTGATATCGGAGTTGGATTCCGATTCCGTAAGTTGGAGTAGGTCCGTAGGGTTGAATATGACTTGTTTGCAAAATTTGGAGTCAATCGGACGTGGTTTGATAGGTTTCGGAAGCGGTTGTCGAATTTGGAAGTTTCAAGTTCTTTAAGTTTGAATTGGAGGATGATTCGTGATTTTAGCGTTGTTTGAGGTGGTTTGAAGGCTCGACGAAGTTTGTATGGTATTTTAGGATTGGTTGGTATGTTTGGTTGAGGTCCTGGGGGCCTTGGGTGTGTTTCGGGTGCTTACCGGATCAAAAGTTGGATTTGTATTGTTGCTGAAGTTTTCAGGCATCTGGTGTTTTCGCACATGCGGTGGGGAGACCGCAGGTGTGGGATCGCACGTGCGGAGAGTCAAGCACAGAAGAGGAAAAGTGGAGGAGTGCCAGGGGTCGCAGGTGCGAGGTGAATTCCACATCTGCGATGCCCGCAGATGCGATAGGGTGATCACAGGAGCGGTGAAGGATAACAGAAGCGGACATGGATCTGTAGGTGCGCACACGCAGGTGCGACCCCTTGATCGCAAAAGTGACTTTTGTGGACTTAAGTGATATCCGCACCTGCGATGGTCTTTCCACAGGTTCGGGACTGCAGATGCGGTGGACCCCTCGTAGAAGCGAGATCACTGACAGAAAAAGGGCTAAGTGCGAGGATTTGATTTCATTCCTCATTGGTGGACCTAGAGAGCTCGGATTAAGACAAAATTCGAGGGATTTTCAGAGGAAGCTTATGGGTAACAATTCTTAACTCCTTTATGGTTATATTCCACTAATCTATGGTTGTTTTCATCAGCTAATTAAGAAATTTTGTTGAGAAATTTGGGGGGAAATGGTAGAATTTCTTCAACTAAGTTTTTGGTCTTTGATTGGGATTTTGATATCGGATTTGGATGATTTTTGTACGAGTGAACTCGTGAGTGAATGGGTATTCATATTTTGTGACTTTTTCCCGAATCCCATATGTGAGCCCGGGGAGGCTTTTTAGGGTGATTTTCCAATTTCTTGCTTTAGCTTTGATTTCATTAGCTAGAGTAGTTCCTTGTAGTTATATTTATTATATGTAATTGATTTTGGCTAGATTTGGGCCATATCGGGGTCGGATATTCGGGGAAAGAGCATTGTTACGGGTTGATTGAGCTTGGTTCGAGGTAAGTAGCTTGTCTAACCTTGAGTGGGGGAACTCCCCTTAGGATTTGGTACTATTTTGATATGTGAGTGTCGTTTACGTGAGGTGACGAGTACATACATGGGATAGTTGTTATAAAACCCCTATTTCTTCTAAGTAATAACATGTTTCCTTCTTATTTGAGCCATATCAGCATGTGTAGTATCCTGTTAGATTAGAATAGCATGTCTACTTTCCTTAATTGTTTATCTGAACTCCATGCAGCATATTTTGTGACTTTTTCCTGTTTTCCTTGACTTGTACTTGGTCTAAATAGTAAGACTTCGTGTTGTAGTTTTTAAATCCTATTAATTAAGTTGTGTATTTACTTTTGGGACTACGAAACGTTATTCTGGGAGATCCCCCTGCATATTTGTAACGACCCGACCGGTCGTTTCAAGAGTTTTAGCCCCGTTTCCCCCATTTCTGCTCCATTATGTGCGGTTCAGCTCTTTTATGTTGTGTTGGGTTGGTTGGCTCAGGTTCGGAGTGATTATCGAGAGAAATGAGACAATTAGTCTCTTAAGTTGGTTATTTAGTTGGAAAAGTCAACCGGAAGTTGACTTATAGGTAAATGATATCGGGATTTGGTTTTTATTGTTCGGATAGCTTCACTAGATGATTTTCAACTTAGGAGTGGGTTCGGAATGTTATTCGGAGGTCTGTGGTAGAATTAGGCTTGAATTGACGAAATTGGATTTTTGGCAATTTTCGGTCGGCAGTGACAAATTAGATATTGGGGTCGGAATGGAATTCCAGAAGTTGGAATAGGTTTGTAGGGTCATTTGGGATATGTGTGCAAAATTTCAGGTCATTCGGATGAGGTTTGGTATGTTTCGGCATCGTTGGTGGAATTTGAAAGCTTAGAAGTTCTTAGGCTTGAATCTGAGGGTCACTTGGCGTCTTAGTGTCGTTCTGAGTGTTCCGAAGGTTTGGCTAAGTTTGGGTGATGATATATGACGTGTTGGTATATTTGGTTGAGTCCTTGAGGGACTCGGGATGATTTCGGATGGCCATCAGAGAGTTTGAACTTGGAAAAATGCAGATGGTGTTGTTGTTCTGGTGTGGCCGCACCTGCGGATAGGGGACCGCAGGTGCGAGCATCGCAGATCCGGGAAATGAGGTCTGGGGTTTGAGTGCAGGTGGGGTAGAGAGAATCGCACCTGCGAGCCCGCAGGTGCGAAGGGGAAACCGTAGGTGCGAAGTTGGGCGTAAGTGAGTTCCGCAGATGCGCACCTGGGACCGCAGGTGCGGAATCCCTGGAAGAACTTATATAAGTTGCACTTCGCGAATTTTGCTTATTTCCACCATTTTTGAAGACGGATTTGGATATTTGGAGTGATTGTTTAGGAGAGATTCAAGGATTATCAGTGAGGTAAGTTACTTGAGCCTAATACTCGTGATTATGGTAATTTCCAGTTGATTAAGCATAAGATTTGTTAAGATTACGGATGAAATTGAGGGGTTAGGGCTTGGAAATTTGAAGGTTTGATTTGGGGATTTGAGGGGTCATATAAGATCGAATTTTGATGAATTTGGTATGTATAGACTCATGAGTGAATAAGGATTTCAATTTTGTAATTTTTGTCGGATTCCGAAGCGTGGGCCCGGGGGTCGGGTTTGGCCAATTTCAGTATTTTTGATGTAATTTGATAATTTTCACGTGGGCTTTGTTCCTTTAGCATGTATTAATGATATGATACTGATTTTGGATAAATTCGGGGTGATTTGAGGCCGAGTCGAGCGGCAAGGACATCGCGGAGTAGATTTTTGGCTTGATTGAGGTAAGTAACGCTTCCAAACTTGGTTCTGAGGGTTCAAAACCCAAACTACATGTTATGTGATTTGAATTGAGGTGACGCACATGCCAAGTGGTGGGCATGCGGGCATGCACCGTGAGAAATGTGATCTGGTTCATCCCATGGCACCGTTTAGTGATTCCTCCTTGTTGATATCTGTACTACTGTCAATGTGATTAATGCAAACATGCTAGAAATCATGCTAGATATTATGTTAAGGCTTCACGCCGATATTGTTGAGACGCGAGTGGTCGCTTATTGCTGCCATTTCATGTGTTTCATTGTTATTATCTACTCAGTTTTGTTATTGCATATCATATCATGTCTCGGTCTCGAAAATTGTTGTTTTGCACATTATAGCGTTGATTCAGGCTAGTCCATGCATTGTGAGCCCGTGTGAGCGAGACTGGAGAGTGATGACTGAGTGAGACCGAGAGCTTGATATTGAGTGAAAGCTATGGGATCGGGCTGCACACCGCAGCATGTTATACTGACGTATGCCTGGAGCTGGCTTATGATAGCGCTTGGGCTGTAGGAGCCTCTCCTGAGTCTGTAACACACCCCCAGTGAGCGCAGTGATATTACTGACGGATGGATCTTCCCTGGACATGGATCTTGTCCGAAGTATTTGTATCTGGAGATGGATCTTCTCCATGGGGCTGGAATGGCCTTCCTTGGTACTGAGAGACTGATGTCAGATATGTATATATACATATATATATATATATATTCTGGGATGGATCTTCCCTGGGCCGTGTGAGCCATATACAGTACCGAGTGGCTGTGAGGTGTATTATTATCTGGGGATGGATCTTCTCCATAGTGTTGGATTGGCCTTCCTCAGTACTGAGTGACTTTGGCCAGACGTGTATATATTCATGGGATGGATCTTCCCTGGGCCAGGCGAGCCATATACAGTACTGAGTGGACGAGTATTTGAGAGTGGGAGCACATTGTGCATTTTATACAGTTGAAATATTGGCATGTAAAATACGTTGAGTTATATACGTTAAACTATTTGTAACTATACTTGTCTTATCACTTTGAGCTGTCTAGTTAACTGAAAGCATGCCTAAATTTCTATACATTGATTATGTTATAAATGTTGAGGTTTAGTCTGTCACTACCTCTCAGCCCACAGTTTGGATTTGTTACTTACTGAGTTGGTGTACTCACGTTATCCCCTGCACCTTGTGTGCAGATCCAGGTATCCCAGGTCACGATAGTGCCAGTTGATCGATTGTTGCGGTTCATCTTCGGAGAGAGCGAGGTAGCTTCTTGGCGATCGCAGACCCGCCTTTCTCCTCCCTATCTTCCTTTGTGTATTTTGTTAGTTATTTCCTATACAAATGTTGTCTTGATGTATTTTGGCACCATTATAGTATGGCTCATGACTTAGTGACACCAGATGTTGGCATTTATTTTTTTCAGTATTTTGTATTTGATTTTATATTTTATTTCGGTTTCTCTGATGAAAAAGGTTAATATTTAAACGATTTTATGAGAAAAATCGAATTGGTTAAGAGTGTAGGCTTGCCTAGTTCCACGATAAGCGCCATCACAGCCAGGTTGGTTTTGGGGTTGTGACAATATTTACTTTAGGACTACGGAACGGTATTCCGGGAGATCCCCCTGCATAATTACTTTGGGACTATGGAACGGTATTTCGGGAGATCTCCCTGCACATTTACGTTTGGGACTACGAGACAGTATCTCGGGAGATCCCCTGTTGTTATCTTTGTGTATTGAGTTGTTAACTTTCTATAATTTCATTCTTGTTAGATTTCAGTATTTATTTTGTTGCAATATTTCACTCTGCCTTGTTTTTATTTTATTATGCCAGTAGGTCCCTAACCTAACCTCGTCACTACTCGACCGAGGTTAGGCTTGGCACTTACTGGATATCATTGTGGTGTACTCACGCCCTTTCCTGCACATATTTTTTGTGTGCAGATCCAGGTTCCTCCTACCAGTCTCATTATTAGTTCCAGTCGCTGCTGTCCCGGAGACTTCAAGGTACATCTGCCCGCACCCGCAGATCCTCGGAGTCCCCCTCTATCCCCCTATGTTGATTCTTTTCTTATTTCTATAGACATTGATGTATATCACAGTTATAACTTCGTAGATGCTTGTGACTTACGGTGTTTCGGGTCTTGGGGTGTCACGACCCGAAATCCCACCTTCAGGCCGTGATGGCATCTAATGTTGAACCCGCTAGACAAGCCAACATTTTGGATAAGTTTACCTGTTTACAATTGAAATAACAATAATAACTAGAACAAGTGTGATTAAAGAATGCAGAAGACTACTAAATTCAAGATCTTTAATGATGAATCTCATAAAAACTTTCTCAATTACATCCCAGAAACCGGTATCACAATCTCACGAACAGTCTAAGATTTTTCTAAATACAATGGTCTGAAATAAGTGAATACAACTGTCTTGGAATTACATGATAAGACAGAAAATGAGAAAAAGGATAAGAGGTGACGCCAAGGCCTACGGACGCCTGCAGGACTACCTCAGTATCGCCGTGGACTGAAGGATACTCCCACGATCACTGTCCACCGGGTCCGGTACCGTAATCTGCACAACATAAAGAAGTGCAGGTGTAGCATCAATACAACCGACCCCATGTACTGAGTAACTGACGAGCCTAACCTCGGCGAAGTAGTGACGGGGCTAGGACACGACAAATAATAAACGCCTGTGCAATTAAATAATATATAATAGAAATAATGGCAGGAAGTAAACAGTTAAGTACAAATACGGAGAGAACATGCTAGGGTACAAAAAGGGAGAAAACTTATTGAGTAACAGAACATGACAACCGACTGGTATCAAAATAACAACAGGGAACAAACAAGTGCACGGCATCACCCTTCGTGCTCTACTCTCGTTCTCACCAAAACAAGTGCATGGCATCGCCCTTCGTGCTTTACTCTCATTCTCACCAAAATAAGTGCACGGCATCACCCTTCGTGATTTACTCTCATTCTCACCAAAACAAGTGCATGGCATCGCCCTTCGTGCTTTACTCTCATTCTCACCAAAATAAGTGCACGGCATCACCCTTCGTGATTTACTCTCATTCTCACCAAAACAAGTGCATGGCATCGCCCTTCGTGCTTTACTCTCATTCTCACCAAAATAAGTGCACGGCATCACCCTTCGTGATTTACTCTCATTCTCACCAAAACAAGTGCATGGCATCACCCTTCGTGCTTTTACCTCACGATGTCATGGCACGGCATTATCCTTCGTGCATTATCTCTCATATCATGGTACTGCATCACCCTTCGTGCTTTTAAAATCTCAACATCGGCACGGCATTAACCTTCGTGCTTTTAAATATAAAATCATGGCACGGCATCACCCTTCGTTCTTTACACTATTCCTCACCCAAACAATAACCAGAACACAATTTGGCAAGGAAGAACCACAATACAGACCATAATTTTACAACATCCCGGCAAGAGAACAATAACAAAAATATCACCGTCCCGTCAAGGGACACAGCTATAACCAATCTTAATGAACGCACAACATAACCAAATAATCCTCAACCAAACAACTAATCAACAGTGATCACAACCAAGTATTTTCAACAATTGAATAATCTCCAAAATGAAATCTACTTCATAACATATTGGATATCGAAGAAAAACACATATACTATATGTTGTGACTGACGGGCATGCTTGACAACAAGGTATAGGTACCCGTCACCTCACATATACATTGAACATGATAATAACATGTAGCACATATGACTCAACACCTATTCCCTCAAGCTAAGATTAGGCCAAACACTTACTTCGACTCTAAGAATACAAATCAAGCCTCTAGCACCACTTTTCCTTTTGATACCGACTCCAAAACAATCGTATCTATAAATAATCAACTCAATAATATCAATAAATGCTAAACAATTCAATTCCAATGCTTAAATATATATTTCCTAACATTCTTGCAAAAATTCCAAAATTCGACCCCAGGCCCGCTTGGTCGAAACACGAGATTCGGACCAAAACCCGATCACCCATTCCACCACGAGCCTGAATATATAATTTTTTTTTGAAAATGGAAGAAAATGAAGTTAAGATCACTTACCTATGAAGCTATGGTGAAGTTTCCCTTCAAAGATCGCCCAAGGAGGTGTGGAGAAGAAGAAGTTGTGAAAAAAATGGGTTTATCCCGTAATGGGTTCTGTTTTTGGTCTTTAAAAATAGCTGGGCAATTTAAAGCAGTGCGATCACAGCAGGAGGACTGCGTTCGCACAGGTCAACCTAGACTACCCCTCGCGATCGCATACACACTTTTGCGTTCGCACAGTGTGTTTTGCTGCCCATCCCCCAGCTCCTGCTAACCCTATGCGTTCGCACCTGGTTTGGTGCGTTCGCACAGCTCTACCCAACCCCCTACCAAGATTACCCTGTGCGTTCGCACGGAACAAATTTTACCCTGACCACNCCCCTTTATTGATGATGACAAACTCTATGCTTAATCCTGTATACACTTCAAACAATTTGTATGGTTTTAAGCATTAATCATAGAGAAACCAGGTTCATTAGGTTACAAAAATATCACTTTGAAAATTTTTTGAAAAATTTCAGCGCACATATCTTCCCCCTTTAGGCATCATCAAAAAGTTTGCAAAATGATACACTTACCAGATTTATTAATTATTACTCACGGCCATTGAGGCAACAGCAGGTGCAAAGCATGATTAATCAACACAAGAAGCCAATAGATGTAAGCTAACTAATAAATTGAGACAAATCAATAACTAGAAGCAAATTCATTGATTAGTAACGATTATCAACCACCATACAGAAAAACAAAAGCAAACCAACCATGAGCAAAAAACAGAGTAAAAATAGAAGAAACTGAACAATGGTCTAAAGAGGGGTTTTGGAAGCTCTGGACAGCCTAAGGATTGGAAAATGTAGAGGAGGTTTTGGTCTTGGATTGTAGGAGAGAAAGCATCTGCTTAAGAACACCCTCGTTCTTTTCTTTCTCCTTTGCTAATTCAGCCCTAAGAGCATCCCGCTCAGCCTCAACCTCAATCACACGAGACTTCAAACATAAGATCTCCATATCCTTGATCTCGCTTTCCTGCACCAGAGTTCTAACTTTGTTGTTGACTTGTTGCTTCCTAGATGAACCAGGTTCATCCACAGGAATATTGACATTGTAGTCACATGTCAGCAAAGTTTCCTTCCCAAGATAGTGTTTGGCAGTAGCCATCTCATCCTTCTTCACTGGAACCCCAAAATGCGCAAGCACTGCTGTCAGAATGAAGCCATATGGAATTGCGTGTGCTTTGGTTCCATTCACAACTCTGTCCAAGAGTTGGATGATGAAAGCTGGCCAATTGATTTTCTTTCCCCTGTACAAGCACTCTATCAAGGTCAGATCAATATAATTTTCAATGTGCCTTCTTTCTTGTCTGGGCAGTAGGAACTTGATGACGAACTCGAAGAATAGCTTGTGCTCTGTCTTCATTTCACTCTTGTAGACCGGTTTGGGTTCAATCTCCTTTTCATTATCACTGAAGAATCTGGTGATGCTAATTGTTGAGGCCATCCCATCTAGACAAGGACATCTTTTCCTTGTGTAGTCCTCATAGCCCTCAGCTGGTATGGTCAGAATAACACCCAGTTCTTTAGCATCAAAGGAAACTTCAATTCCTTTGACATCAAGGTGACCCTGCCTTCCTTGACAATGGAATTTCCCATGAATTCTACCAACTCAGCCCTTACCAGCCTACCGTCCATGTTAAGGACCATGTCCTTCCAGCCCTGCACCTCCAGAGTTTCCAGCAGATATTGCATTCCAGGCTCCTCTAGATCCTTCATCAGCTTAACCTTCAGTATTGTTCTCCTTCCAAACATGGTAACTCTGTCATTCACCTCTCATATTTCCTTCTCCTACTCTCCACTCCAGTCTGCATCATCATCCTCTTTCTCAACAATTTTCACTTTCTTTGGCTTGGCCCTGGTCCTCTTAACAGATCTTGTTGGTGTGACAGACATTCTAGATGACTTCTTTGAAAAAGCCTTAGCCTTTGCGGGTTTTGGTATCTCATCCACACCTGGAGCAGGATACTCCTCCCGTTGGACCAGGTCCAACGTCTTCTCTTCAATCTCAATAGCCTCAACAGGCTCTCCAACTTTCGCTTTTCCCTTGGTCCCCCTCTTCTTCTTGCTCTCTTTCAAATCCTTTTCTAATTTCTCTTCTTCATCTCTCACAGTGCTACGAGTAGCTCTTACTTTTAGAGCAGGAACATCAGCAGCTTCAGAAACTTTTCTTTTCTTTGAAGGAACTGGATGAGTTGCCTTCTTGGACTTCTGAGTCCTCCTTTTCTTGGGGTTATAGGACTAACCCAGTTTTTTCATCCTTTCAGCCAATGTTTCTTCCCTAGACGAAACAGGTTCATTTGTTCCTTTCTTCAGACTTACCAGACCTGCTACAGCCTCCTCAACTATGCTTCCCCCTAAATCTGTGATGTTTTCTCCAACAGTTTCAGGAATGGGACCACAGATAACCAGCGTGGTACCATCCTCCCCAAATCCCCTCTCAACATCTTTTCCCTCTCTCTCAAAAATTCTTTCTTTTCTACCACCCCTCTGCCTTTTAGGCACTTCAACATCAATAACAGACCCAACCAATACGAACCTTTTNAAGGACCATGTCCTTCCAGCCCTGCACCTCCAGAGTTTCCAGCAGATATTGCATTCCAGGCTCCTCTAGATCCTTCATCAGCTTAACCTTCAGTATTGTTCTCCTTCCAAACATGGTAACTCTGTCATTCACCTCTCATATTTCCTTCTCCTACTCTCCACTCCAGTCTGCATCATCATCCTCTTTCTCAACAATTTTCACTTTCTTTGGCTTGGCCCTGGTCCTCTTAACAGATCTTGTTGGTGTGACAGACATTCTAGATGACTTCTTTGAAAAAGCCTTAGCCTTTGCGGGTTTTGGTATCTCATCCACACCTGGAGCAGGATACTCCTCCCGTTGGACCAGGTCCAACGTCTTCTCTTCAATCTCAATAGCCTCAACAGGCTCTCCAACTTTCGCTTTTCCCTTGGTCCCCCTCTTCTTCTTGCTCTCTTTCAAATCCTTTTCTAATTTCTCTTCTTCATCTCTCACAGTGCTACGAGTAGCTCTTACTTTT